>CM041547.1:23670933-23708125 GCA_023238725.1 Scortum barcoo
GAGTACACACATGCACATAAAGTGTGTGCAACACACAAATGAAAGCTCAGAGTATTGCAGTCCAAAATGACTCATAGTTTAGTCACCCAGTTTAGCACCCATTGCTAATTGGTTGGCACAACAGTGATTATGTCAGTGAGGCTCAAGTTTGGCCTTTACCACACAGCAGTCAAAACATCCAAAATAGTCAGGCAGTGGCAACCTGGACTCAGTCGAGGCTTCATACAACAGTCCAGGGATGATATACTGTTGAAAAGCCGTATATTTATGGACAGAAATAAACAACTAAATAACTGGTTGAGAACTAAACGAGTAATGCTCTGTTCACTCTGCATGTCAACATTTAACAGTATGCAAGTGCTGATTTATAAGAGCCTAACTGAATTTGTGCAAATATGAGTGTAGATGTGTGTAAGTGTAACAGATGTGTTGTGTCTGTGAGGTTAGGGTTAGTGTCACTACATTTCTTGCAATGAGAGCAGCTTGTAAGCTGTTTGGTTTGACATAGTCAAGTTTAATCTTGTTAGACCACTCCATCTTTTAAAAAAAAATCACAGTTAAGTTTCTTTCTCTGACACATTTAAACACAGCTTAAGCTGACCAAAGTGGTGTACAAAAGTTAGAATAAGTTAAACCACCAGACAACAACAACAACAACAACAAGGGGCAAATTACAGGGACATAAACTTGACAACAGATTAGGTCAGTGAATAAAAATGTCTTTAGCCTAGAAAAACAGAGATTATGTGGCATTTTAAATATCTAACAATCAGCTGTGGGAGTGTTTTTTTTTTTGCTGGCTGATGAAAACATCGTAAGTTGTGCAGGTATTTGGTCATTAACATAGTATTGCAAGAATATTGACTTGATGATGACACTAGATGTGAAGGGATCGTCAAAGTTATTACAATTAATGATAACAACAGGACAGTGGTGCAACACAAAAAGTGATTAGGATTTACCTTGAATTTCTGTACAAAATTTCATGACAATCTATCCATGGGTTGTTGAGATATTTTACTGGATGAGTGAGACCTTTGACCAGGTGGTGATATAGGAAAAGTCAGAGGACCACCAAAATCAACATCTATGCCAAATTTCATGTCCATTCAGCTTATAGTCCATTAGGATGCTTGACTCTGAACCATAAATGTCAGCCTTATTGGAGTGCTGTAGGGAAAGACAGTAGGATTCATGCTTTGAGTGCATGCATGCTTCCACAAAATATATTGGAAATCCATCCTATAGTTGTTGAGATATTTTAGGGTACACCAAAGTTGTCCTACTGACTTCCATGCCATCCCTAGAGTGACACCGCTTCAGAGAGTTTCACACCTTAATTTGAAGTTCTTGGTAGCAGGTTGGTATTACAGAAACTGCTCCCCAAAAGCACAGAGTGTCCACAGATTACTTGATTTTGTGATTGACTGTGACAAAGAAATGAAACAACGCAAACAAATTTTATGT
Organism: Scortum barcoo; assembly: GCA_023238725.1. Lineage (NCBI taxonomy): Eukaryota > Metazoa > Chordata > Actinopteri > Centrarchiformes > Terapontidae > Scortum > Scortum barcoo. The sequence goes on from CM041547.1 coordinate 23,672,401, forward strand.
CATGGTGTCATAAATGTTTTCTTTTGTACATCGCTCATGCCAAATCCACAAAAATGTTCACTGCACTTTTCCTCACTAGACAGATGGCCACACAGACACACTTAAGCTATGGGGACAGAATTTGTACTGTAAGTACAGTGTAACACTAAACAAGCTGGATGTTGGTTAACCGGCTGTACAAAAGATTATTAAGTTGTCACAGTTGTGCTGTTGGTGTCCAAAATGCTACAACAAGGTAGGATATCCCCTGGGATGTTTATAATCCTCTATTATCCTAAAAGAAAAATTGCAAATTGTAGAGGATGCTCAAGAGAATTCCGTGCAGCTTCCCTTGACTGGAGCCACACCATATTTGTTTACAAGTCTGTCAGCTGTACCCACCTAATTTGCAAACACAAAGGCCCGTGATCAGATGTCATTATTCAGATAACATATCCAAGGCTTTATACTGACTTTATACTGAGTAAAGCCCAGTTCTGATCCTGTTTTTGTTCCAGGTAGAGATGTGGTTCAGTGCTGAATAATCCAGTCAGGACACTGCATGTCAACCTTATAGAGAATCTTTAACAGTACACATCTTGCTTTATGCCACTGTCATCGTCATGTATGAATAGCTGAAAATAAATCCATCCTCACTCAAATAGAAGAATAAGTGTGTGTGTGTGTGTGTGTGTGTGTGTGTGTGTGTGCAGTGTAGTAGCAGTCCTATCCTTCCGTGGCGATATGGCTGGCAGAAACAGCTGTGGCAGTTCCAGTTATTGAGCCGATGGGTAATTGGTCTCACAGGAGAAAAATGAGACAGTGGGTGTGTGCTGGCCCTCTTGTGTGTATGTGTATCTGACATACGTATGTGTAACGCATATGTGTGTATCAGTCAGCACCAGAGGAAAGCCCCATATCGAGAATAGCAAAGAGGAGACAATCACAACTGAAAACTATGGTGCTTGAATACCGTTTGTCACTGATTTTAGAGAAACATAAGGTGGGCACAATTCTTCTACTGCCTATAAAGAGCCTTTATGCTCAGTTCTCGTTTCCCATGAAAGTCAGGGGACTATATGCTGAATTAAAGCAAGAGAACAATGGTGGAGGGTCCTTATACCATGTTACACTTAAACTTTAAACACATTAATCAACATCAACACACACATGAACCTTCTAAGAGAACAAGAAGAGGATGGTATGCTGCCATTTCTAGACGAGGAGTATAAAGAGCATAGAGTGCAGGATACCCATTTACAGACCAAAATCTCAATTAGATACACCACTGGTCAGTGGTCAGTATTAAAATACAAAATACATGTCACAGATGACAGGTTGTCCTATTTTTATCTAATATGGTCTAATTGTTAGATTTGAAGGCTGAAGCATATCATATTTTGGGTATTGCTGTTCTCAGCTGATCTTTTCATGGCACACACAAACCAAAATATTAGTGTATGCTATAGCCTTGAGTGCCTGCAGTCAATTTTATCATAAGGAGGCAGGTTTCAATATCAATTCAGTAATTTCCAAATCTGTGTCTGTTTGTAATGTAACAGTCCCACCACATTGTCACTATCCACTATTCATATCTATACCATGAATGAATAAAGATTGTGACAGTTTGCTTATTATTTTCTTTTATTTGTTTTTAGGGGTGCCAGCCAGGTCTCTCTCCTGACATTTAAGATTTTTTGTTTTCGTTCAAACATGTCACAAAGGGAGCACACCATAAAAATGAACCCCCACACACACACATTGAATGACTTAATTAAGTACAAATAACAACAATAATAATAGAAAGAACAACCACACCAACACAAATCTTTGTTCAACGAAAATGATCATATATTTTCAACAAACCAACAGAGCCCCACAGTCCCAAAGTCATAACTGATTCAACTCAAAAATCCGGTACGGGTTTTCATCACGCCCGGTAAAACTCCATCGGGAATGAAAAAAATAAATAAACACAGTTCAAATTCTCAAACGATTTGTGAGAAGTTATTTAAAGAAATATGAAAAAAAACTCTAGTTTACGACGAGTCAGTCCGTCAGTTCCCTCGGAAGTCAAGTCCGGGTTTTTATTATTATGGCCGGTGGTAACGTTACCGGATCCTGAATGGTGGATGGTGGAGATCCGGAGGGAGACGCTGGACGCTGATCGGCGGATGCTGATGGCGGATGATGCAAAAAAAACGAGGGATTTACGGCCTCACTTTTTATTTATTTTTTATTTTATTTATTTATATATTTTTTGTGAGTCTCTCTCTCTCTCTCTCTCTCTATACTACCCCCACGATGTACTGACTGACCCCTGAATGAATGAACTGGAGAAAAAGAAAACATTGTGCCGCGAGCCGCGAACCAATCAGAGAGTTCTGGGTGGCGTTCCCAGACAGGTGGTGCAATCAGGATTGTCACAAGATGAGTGACCAGCACGTATAAGCCACCATGTATATGTCTGTCTTTGGATTTCCACTTTATGTTGATCCTGTGATGTTTTAGTATTTACCTCACACATTTCCTTTGTGATGTATGTAAGTGCCTCTACCAACCATTAAGACATTCACATCAGTAATCTATACACAACCTGATCCCTTGTTGTTTGGTATCACTGATGCCACCCTCCCCCTGAATCTGTATGCCTTGATTCAATATCCCTCATTTTCCATAACAAGAAAAGGCACATTAACGCAGATGTAGGTAACTTATTTATAAATTCGACAGATGCCCTGTACAAAAATCTGACTCCTCTGGCTCCAGCTGCTGCCTCTAAGGTCATTTGACAAGAATCCACCAGACCTGAATCAAAACAACCAATCAGAACAGAGTATCTGACAGAGCGTCAATCTCTGCTCCTGTACAGGCTTCACTCCACTGCACAGACACTAACTGAGAGTGGACATAAGGACTGATAAACAACAACCGAACTAACGGGGAATGAGAAAACAACAGTTTACATGAAAGATAAGTAAAGAAGAAGAGCAATGAGGAAAAGTGAGTTAAGAAGGAAGAATTAAATTCAGTAACGCTGCAGGAGGGGCTTTGGATGTGAACATTTTTTGTTGTTTTAATGTGAAAAAAATATTACGTGTTAAAAAAATCCAAACTTGTTTTTACAGTGTCTAAACAAAAAAATTCTAAAATGATGATTGCACAAAAGGCCTCCCATACATGAGCTGTTTCTTCTGTGAATACCAGACCTAAAACCTTCCACAGGATCCACTGAGAAGAGCTCAACAAATTGAAAAACATACTATTTCTGAAAAAGAAAAGACCATATGTGATAGTTGAAGATACATGTGTAAAGTGATGAAAAACATTAAAATCTTGGGCAATACTGCAGGAAGCAGGCAAGTTGGACCTGTTAAAAAATGAGCATTTGTAACAGCTACTGAAAACCATATTAGATATTTGTGAACTGGTTGACATTACTAAGCAAGAGTACCTAACCTCAGAAGAGTACATGACACTTCTACTTATGAGATCTGATTATGAGAACCCCAGTCACGTCCAGAAAGAGCTGAAGAAAGAGATTATGGAGGCAAAGAATGCAATGCAATCATGACTCTCCTGAACATCAGCTGCCCTGCTGCCCTTCTGACAGAGGAGGATGCTGCCTACTTTTACCACCATTCAGGGTGAGAAGGTGCGTATGGTGGAATGATACAAGTTCCTGGGGGTGCACCTCCACAAAAAACTTGACTGGTCAGACAATTGTGATGCCTCCTATAGGAGGGGTCAGAGCAGAATGTTCGTCTTGATGAGGCTCAAGTCATTCAATGTGTCAGCAGGCTGCTTTGGATGTTCCCTGAAGTACTATGGCTGGTGATGCAAGCAGACAGTCTCGACACCCTGGAAGAGGTGGTTAGGAAGAGGATGTGATCTAAATCAGGATCATACTGCTGAACCACCTCATCCCATGGCCCATGAAGCACCTTAAGTAACCCTCTCTTTCTACTGAGGAGTCTGATGGAGCGGTTGAAGTTCCCTCAGATGTTGGTCAACCCTCGCTGATTGACTGTACATTGACTGCACTACACCACCTCATCTATACCTATGGACACTGGTTGTACTGTATTATACATTTATTACTATATGATACATACCAGTGCATTTATGTATCATATACATAAAAAACACAGTACCATTTTTATTGTTATGTTTAGTATTTTTATCACTTTGTACTGTACTCTTTATTTACTATTTATTATTACTTCACTATAACTTTTCACGTTTCTACTGCCGTGAGACCGAAATTTTAAAAAAATTAGAGCTATCAATCTGTCCATCTGTCCACCTGTATTGTGTGTGAGTATGTTTAAGCATGCATAGTACTGTTTCAAATCTGGGTGTATCCAATGGGTGGAGAGCCCAGAACTAAACGGATGTCTGCTTGGCTCAGTAATTTACTGGATGGTTTTTGAGGTGTCAGCCTTCAGGCTAGCTGAGAAAGAGTCTTAGGGAGATCAGGCACTCAAAAGCGAACACACATGTGAACACACAAACACGTGCACATACACACACACTGCCTTGTATTAACTATGGCTGGCAGGAACACTGAGCTTCTGTTTTCATCACAACAGAGCCCTTTGATGTGCAGTAGCATTTTGCATGCTGTTGTTCCTTTCCCCTTTCTCTTTTCTCTCCTCACACGCACAGAGCCAGTTGAGGGAGATGTCCAAGTTATCTAATATCAGTGTTCACTGCATGTTGTGCTACCAGACTCCATCTGGACAGAGCCAATTCCTAACCAAGGACCAGACGGGGCGCAACATCAAATGGCATGTAAAACCCTCTTACTGGATGCCCAGTTTAATTTCTGTGCGTGCATGAGTGTGTGTGTGTGTTTGTAGAAAACATTCACTAAAAATAATTATTCTGAACCCTTGTAAAAGTTCTTTTAATATAACTTATTTCAAAGATTTTTAATGCATTATTGAATCTACTTATTTTTTTAGCTTTTTTAATTTATTTTAAAATGTAATGCCCTGGTTTAAAACAATTTCATTTTATTTAACTGGAAAGAAATATGCACAATTTCATTTCCATATGCTTTCCTGTTTGTGTATGTGCAAGCCTCACTTTTGATTTTTTTTTACACTCTTTATCATAGATACTCTTTGATTGCTGCACACTTAAGGCACTGCACTTTTGGTAAATAAGCTATTTGTATATATAGGTGCAGGGCCGGCCGGCCCATTAGGCAATATAGGCAAACGCTAAGGGTGCTGTGGCCTCCAGGGGACGCCACAAAATCAGGAAAAAATTCACCTTCAATAAAACTAGTTATTACTATTAACTCTTAAAATGGAAAAGCTTACATAGATTCAAATGTAAAGCAATGCCCAACATTACTACAAATGATAATATCAAATAAGTCCCCCCCCCTCCCTCCGGCTGATGATACCTGCTCCCTCTCTGTGGGGGGAGGGGCCAATTTATTGATGTGACCCCCGCCTCGACATGTCAAAACGACCTAAACTGTCCGGAGCACAGGGAAGGAAAACAAGAAAAGAGGAGGAAAAACGGGAGAAAGAAAGAGGTAAAGATACAGTAATGAAATGAAGCATCAGTTATCTCACACAGTGTACTGTGAAGTTGATAACTTGCTTCTGAGCGATTAGCCTCAACATGCTAATCAGTAAATAAGCAGTTTTATATTTCTGTAGCTGGGCGGCATGGAGGCTCTTTACTTTATGGATCATTTGTAAAGATTAAACCTACTCAGTGTGGTGTCTACATTGGCCTAATCTACGCTTTTATTATTTGTTTTATTTACATCTGGCTAGCTAACGTTTTTCCTGCTTTTAACAGTCAGTCAAACTGCTCTTTTCACCCCTTTATATACCAGATTTTTAACCCTAGTTGTTCGTTGTGTTACAGTTCATATTGTATAAAGCATGATAATTGTTTTAAACTTTACATCAGTGTTAAAGTACACATTATTATTATTATTAATACTCCATAACTTAGCATTCCCACATGCCATATTAAACTGCAGCTTCTTTGCATCTGCTAATCAACATTTCACTGTAATGACAATAAAGTTGTATCTAATCTAATATACATATCAGAAGAAAATACATTGAATATTATACGTGCATATTAGACAACATGTATCTATTACGTTTTTCATTTTTTTTCTAGGAATCATCATTTTTATATAATAGCTGTAACACTCCTCTCTTCAGATGCACTATTGAGATATTTAAGTCCAACCTCTGCAAATGTTGGGCCATCAACAGATGCAGCAGCCTCAAGCAGTGAGTCTATCCCCTCCACCTCAGAGGAGCCAAGTGATGCAGCATCAGGAACAAAGGCTGCACCACTGGACCCTGCTGACTGGCCATCTTGTCTAACTGATCAGGTACGAAGAGAGTTAGTTCACAGAGGTCCATTTCAAGTTCAAAACAGCTTCACGTTTCCAAAACAAAAGGACAGACAAAGGTGTCAACATGAATATTTTACCAGATTCTTAGTCAATGGGGGAAAAAATCAGGAGAAGCTGGCTCATGTACTAAAAGGATGATAGCTTGCACTGCTTCTGCTGCAAAATGTTTTCAAAAAGAGATTACAAATTGAATAGGGAAGGACTAAAGGACTGGAAAAATGCAAACCACTTGCTCAAGGTCAATGAGGATGCTAACATGGCAGCATGGAAAGATATGGGGGTCCGTTTGGCAAAAGGGCTGACAGTAGATAGACAGGAGATGGTACTTGTTGAGGCTGAGAGAAAAAGGTGGCGTGAGGTTTTACATCGATTGGTGGCAATAATTCAGTCCTTAGCTGAGAGAAACCTGGCTTTAAGGGGATCCACAGACACATTAAACAAACCAGACAATGGCAATTTCCTAAAAGAGGTGGAGCTCATGGCCAAATTTGATCCAGTGATGAAGCAGCATGTCAGTAGGGTGGAAACTGGAGCTGGCAGTCACTTTCATTATCTGGGCAAAACTATACAAAATGAACTGATAGACTTCATCAGTTCGAAAATACTAGAAGCCATTGTGAAAGAGATCAAGACATCCAAATATTTCTCTATCGTTTTAGACTGCACACCTGATCTGAGTCATAAGGAACAGCTCTCTGTCATAGTCAGGATAGTGACACTAGCAGACATACCTCAAGTTAAAGAGCATTTCTTAGGCTTTCTCGGTTTGTCATCCCTCATCCTAAAAAGGCTAGAGGAGCTTAACATCCCCTTTGAGGACTGCAGAGGCCAGTCCTATGACAATGGTGCGAACATGAAGGACAAAAATAAAGGTGTTCAGGCAAGGTTGCTTCAGGTAAACATGAGAGCTTTTTTTTGTCCCATGTGGTGCCCACGCCTTAAATCTGGTAGTAGCTGATGCTGCGAAAAGCTCCCCAGATGCCTTTGGCTACTTTAGGTGTTTAACAAAGTTATTCAAGCTCTTTTCAGCCTCCACCCACAGGTGGGATATCCTCCTGAAACATGTCAAGATAAGTCTGAAATCATGGGCAGAGAAAGTAGGATAAGAAGTATTGAGGCGGTAAGATATCAGGCAAGGCAAGTAAGAGAGGCTCTTCTTGAGGTGAGGGAAACAACTGCAGACCCTGTGGTGAGAGTTGAGGCCCAGTCTTTGGCTGACATGATTGGATCTTACCGCTTTTGCATTTGTACAGCTATTTGGTATTAAGTTCTCAGCAAGATCCAGCATGTGAGTAAAGTCATGCAGTCACCCTCCATGCAGCTAGATGTGCCAGTTGACTTGCTGAAGAAAGCCAGAGATGCCCTCATGTCCTACAGAAACACTGGATTTTCTGATGCACAGACAACTGCAAAGGCAATGTGTAATGAAATGAATACAGAGGCTGAGCTAAAACAAAAGCGTTTGAGAACTACAAAAAGGCACTTTGGCTATGAGTCTCAAGATGAGCCCATTGAGGATGCACTGTGAAAAATGGAAACTACATTTTTCAATGTGCTTGTGGATATAGCCATCTCCTCTATTGATGGAGTGCTCCTCAACTTCCCTAACATAAAAAAGAAGAGGTTCCAAAACCTTGTCAAACCTTGAGCATTGCTCTGACCCATAACAACCAGCCAGACATTGATGGCACTCAACTTGCAATGGAAATGTACAATTTTCCACCTCTGCCATCAAAAAATATGACCAACATGGATCTGTTGACTTTCCTGCATGAGAGGAAACTGACAGAAATGTATCCCAACATGTGGGTTGCTCTAAGAATCTTTGCAACTCTCCCTGTCACAGTGGCTTCTGCTGAAAGAAGCTTTTCTAAGCTTAAACTCATTACAACTTACCTGAGGTCTACCATGATGCAAACTCGTCTCTGTGGACTTAATAAGCATAAATCATGTGGTCTCCAATGAGTTGTCATATGATAATGTCATAGATGACTTCTAAAATCTAGGAAAGTACAGCTCTAGTGGATGCAGTGATAAAAAGCACCACTAGAGGTCTGTAAAATGCCTTTATTGTACATAGTTTTGCATACAGTTGTATATAGGTATTTTATATAGCTTTTGTATATAGTTATTTTATTTATTTTTTATATATAGTTATTGCATAGTGTAACTGTAGCTTATGTATAGAGTTATTGTGCGCAAACCGTAGTTATTTAAATAGTTTGATGTTGAATGTTGTATTTATAATTTATTACTATTATTATTATTTATTCACTTATTTACAAGATTTTTATTTTGTTTATTATTATATTTTTGTGCCTCAGTTAGCAAACATTACAGGTGCTACCTTAGCCCTGTGCTCGTCTTTACCTCTACTGTGGAAGCATCTCCTCACTTCGTGATAACAGCTAGTATAGTGGACAGTTTGTGACTCAGTGTGCATAACAATAATAATAACAAAGCTAAAAATGTAAAGGTAAGACTGAATATTAGTGAAGATACTAATAATAGCTAAAACACATTAAATATATATATTAAACTTAATTCTAGTATTTAGAATTCAAACCATTAAAGATACAGTAGGCAACTTTTTGTTTGCACCATGTCCTGACAGCAGAATATGAGACAGATCATCTGTGATCTTCTGCCTCTAAAGCTAAAATCCACTGTGCCCTGGTTAAAACAACCAATCAAAGCAGGGGGAGTGTCTGACACAGTGTTAATCAAAGTTTGTGAACACACACCAGCTAGTGCTATTATGGTCACCCTCAAACTCTTTCAGGTCACGGCAGGGTCACAAGCTTGTTTGTTTACTCAATGAGGAGCAGCACTTAGCATTAGCTTTCCCATGCTAATGCTAAGCGCTAATGCTAATAGTTAGTTTTGTTTTATCTGTAAGTTATTAATTGCCAGCTGATAAATGTTAGAAGGATATATCATTGTTTAGATTTATTTATCATTTAAGAGCAGACTGACCAATGATGTGCTGTATGTTTTCGTGCAGATATCAGGAAGGTTCTTTAGCTACAACATCAACACATCCCAACCTGTCCATTGTTGCTGGCAAGTCACTTAGATAGATAAGAACACGACTGTGTACTTTTCCAAAGTTGCAGTCTTCGCTGGCAGGGTCATATCTATTTTTAATTTGGATTATTTTAAAACAAATTAGTCTTCCTCCAACATGTCTCCATTCATAAATGAAACTTTCTGATCATCCAATTCTTTATGCTCTTTCCACAAGCCAGATATTACTACAGAAACAGAGTCTTTTTATTGCACTTTGAAGAGTCAAGAACCCTGTCTTCAGCACCAATCAGTTTAAGTTGTCCAAGTTTATGCTGTCCATGAATAATGTGCATTTTTAATCTGCAGTCACTTACATTTTCTTTTATTCCTATTCAAAACAAAGCTTATTTATAGCTATAAGCTTAAAGAATATTTTTTAATTGTTATTACTTCCTATTTTCTTAGATATTATTTTGAGACACTGCATGTGTAGTGTTGATCCTGTGATTTGAACTGTTCCAAATGAAGGTTATAGTGTTTAAAATTGGTCCCAAAGCTATTTCAGTAATACAGTATAACATAGCAAAGTGGTGTATGTGTTTTCACACGTATGCAATGAGATACAACCAGAGAGGGACGGGGAGGAGCCAAAATGATACACTGTACCTGAAACATATATCTGGATTCAGGTCATTTATTTTGTGCAGTCAAATGACATATTCAAATTAAGTAAATTAAATAAAACATTATTTTCAGTTTAGAGATTTACAAACCTCACTTGTTCAGTAATACAGAATGACAGAAGAGTGTGTCACAACTGGCAGATATATATTCCATTTAGACAAGTTTAACTTCGTTGGGAGTCAAAACAGTTGGTTAACTACAGGCACTTGACACAGTGCAGTTTAGATGAACCTCAAACATAAGGAGATGATATGTTGTCCTTGTGTTCAGTCAGGATGGACTGCGTATACATACCAAGACAGTTTCTGCAAAGAGTACCTCCTAATAATCAGCAACCACTTTCCTTACACCAGGGGTCAGCAACCTTTAGCATTTAAAGAGCCATTTGTGCCCGTTTCCCACAGAACAAAACCCACTGGGAGCCGCAAAACCTTATTTGACCCCTAAAATAAAGATAACACTGAATACATAGTTTCGTTACCCTTATGCTACGTGTATAAGAACTATAGTATGTAATAGTATGTATGTAATAAAGAAAAAGAAAAGCTAATTTTTTAAACTCTAGAAAGTAAGACACTGGCATGTATAAGTTAACTTTCAAATAAAATACACAATGCAGGCCTGTTTGAGTCCTTCTTGTATTTCTGTAATTTAAAAAAATCAGCCCATTGCGCCAACTAAAATCATCCAGCTGCAGCATATTCACTTTAATTAAAAAGAGCAAACCAAAAGTGCTAGTTTATATTTTTATGATTCAAGTCTACTTCGGTGTGCCGTCATCCTTTTTATCTCCTCAGGCGTGTACTGCAGTCAGCCGTCAACCTGAATATAAACACAACTATCAGTTCAGGGTCCAATATAAAAACCCAACTAGCTACTCGTGTTTCCACTCCTTGCTCTCTATAAGCATCTTGCATAGTTTTTCTTTAAATGCTCTTCCTCACAATCAATGACTGCGCTAAATTTTTATTGGGCCCCAATAATTCTCACCACCAACAACTGCACTTGCAATGGAATAAAGAATGTGCCAAACACTCCACCTGAGCATCTGGCAATCCTGAGAGGAGATAGTGCCACTTTTACACGATGAAACAGGAGGATGTTTAATAATGCGTTTTTTTCCAGAGTCCTTAACTCAGGAAGACTAATGTTTCCTTTCAAATGAATTAGCATTTTGATAAGCCCAGATGAAGACCACTCTCCATCTCCCTCTCCTGCTGGAAAGATAAGGATGTGCTGTCCGACTTTATGACGGGGGAGGCATTCAGACAGACTGTCTGTATGTCTTTATGACAGTATAGGTGAAAAAGTTGCAGATAGAGAGATTTAGAAAAAAAGGTAGATTATTCAGTCACTTGCTGATGTAAGGGGTTCAGTGGAGGTGGCATTTAAGCTCAGTTCATCTAAAGACAGCTTTCTGCCCATTGAAGGTGGCTCTGCACTAATTATGTAAAGATGCGTGAAAGGTGAGCATCAGCACTGGCTTTTTTATCGAATGTCAGGTTACCTCTAATCCCCAAAACAAAACCTATGGTATTTTCCCCTTTGCTCAGCTTTTCTATAAGTACTACAAAGCACAGCTCACAGAAGTCACACCTGACCAGGCTGCACAGATCAGTTAACCAAACATCAATGGTAATCAGTGGGATCATGTTTAGGGCCAGGCTATCGTGCTATAGCCACAGGTCTTTTTTAACCACAGGTATTTTTTTTACTGCCAACATATTTAAAATGATGCATGCTGCCAGAGTAATCTCAGTCAGCGGCTCTTCTGGCAGCAGCACAGCATCTCTCCCTCTCCTCTTGTGCCATGTGCACACAGACAGGACTGTCATTCTGACACAAGAGAGGAAGATAACCAGGAGTAGACGAAAACAAACATATTATTTTTAATGATCTTGACTTACTGTCAGTGACATTTGAACACTGCACACTAGGGTCTGACCAACTGTTGGCCTATCATCAATTGCAATTGTGTGTAAGTTCCAAATATATAACCTATGTTTTCTCCCTAGTTACAATAATCATTATCGGCCGTAAAGAAAACATATCTGTCAACCCCTAATGCACACTTTAGCACCCTCCAGCTTTAATGACTACAGTGATGCATTCCTGCATTTACCACCTCTAAACAATTATTTGAATTACCTGCCTCAACAAGAGGAAAACCAAAATAACAAGCCTCGTGAATATTTACAAGTACGCTCCATCCTTCATTATATGATAGCAGTGTTAGATGCTGCTTTTCCAGCACCGTGAAGCCTGTGAAGATTAGTCTTACTGTTTATCACTGCAAACTGTATCAGGATTCAAAAGCGGAGAACCGAAAGCAAATCCATCATCGCATGAAAGGCTGCTCCACCTCTGCTGCAGATACTGATACCAGCACATCTCTCTCTAACTCACTCTCTCGTCTTCACACACAGACACATTCTTGTTAGCATTCTCTTCCGTATCCCACCTACTGACATTGCTATTGATTATAGTTAGGGCCCTTAATGACCCTGTGCAATGAGCAACAACCATACATGCACAGTTTCTTCTTCCCTAATCCTGGGGTGGACTGACTGGCCTGGTGGGGGAGTGTCAGAGGCTGGAGAACGCCATTTTTCAAGGTTTGCACATTATATGTCAATATGTTGCATATGTTTTTTTCTAATGTAAACCCTGTTTACCTAGCATAGTAACAAGCATAGGGACAATACCAATACTATCAAATCTGTGTAAGTTAAATGGAAAGGCACACAATGTGTATTCAAAGTATACCAAATTATACTATATCACAAAAAACATGTACACAAAATTTCAGGTTGGAGGCAAATTTCTGTATCTTGCTTACAGACACAGGTTGTGAACATGTAATAGGTTATCAAAAACTGTTTTCTATTTTCTTTTATTAAATACAGTTTTGAGTATGTTAGATTTATTTTTTTGTTTTATTTTACCTTAGTAGCTTGCAAAAATTCTCAAATTCTGAAAATAACTCACCCTAATTTGATTTTATTTAACGACTCCCATTCTGTCAAGCAGGTGAGGTTTAACCCACAAATGAAGCGACCCACACACAAAATACTGTTATGTACTGTATTATTAGGTATGTTATTAGGTATATTATTTTTTTCCAAATGTGATTTTGAATAGGGTTTTCTTGAAGCACTTGAAGCAGAAGTTCCAGTTCAATTTCAGCACTGTTAATATTCTGTCATTCTAACACACTGACTAAGGAGTGAGATACAGCCTCACACTGAAATAAACAAACCTCCTTACAAGTAGGCTGACCCACCTGCTGTTACAGGTACTGGCCAGGTAGCCAAAATTAGGCAGGATTTGATCTCCTCTCACATTCTCTCACATCTGCCCCCAACACAGACCACAACCAAGAACCATGCCATGAATGCCTTTCAAAGAGAGACTGTCTGAAAGTGTATATGATATGTGACAAGCACATAGGCTTGCAGGCAGGCAGTCTTGAAGGAAAAGACATAAGAAACTTTGATGATCTGGAAGAGGAACAAAGGATCTGGGCTGGTATGTAAAGAGTGGCTGATGAGGGAATGAAGTGCAGGTGAGAGACTGACTGGAAAGCTCAGGTGAGGGAAATGAGGTGATCGTAGGGCAGATCACACAGGCTGTGTGACAAAGACTACATCACTGATTGCATATGGCACATAGTGAAGAAGTCACTCAAGATACTTACAAATGGCCAACCAAACACACATTATTCCCCTCAGTCATTGTGGTACGTGCACGCCCCACAATAAATCACAATATCTCTACAGTTGCAATTTTACACACATCCACTGAAGTAATATAGCATGTTTGGAAAAGAAATACACATTATGTCATTGTTTAGTTAATTCAGATCATTTTATTCATACTCAACTTACAAAGTAGTGTTTTGCCAAAGTGTCTTTATAACCTCTTTATAATGTTTTTCTCCTCCACAGTCTCTGGGTCTGAAACAGAGCCACTGCATAAGGCTCACTTATATAGAGGCTACAGCAATCACTCATGTGTGCTGATGGCCACCAAGGCACGCCAGAGTCAGCCAGAGGGTGGCTGTGAACTGGACAGGTCATTTCTTCTGTATAATATAATAATCTTAATAATCTTTTGCAACTCGAGCCATCTTGTTATCTTTTGTTAGACAGTTGACCCACCACTTTTTTGTAACAATCTGTAACACAAAGGGAAGTCTGAAAGCATCTGGAATAATGTTGAGGGGGCTTGGGAAAGTGAAGCTTAGGCTTGGGTGGTAAAGTAGAACAACATGCTAGGTACTGAAGGTATGATTTACACTCTATTAAACTCAGAGCCGGCCCTACCCAATGTGGCTTTTCGCCATCGGCGATTTACATACGCTTACAAAATAATAATATGTAATATTATAATTTAATAATAATAATAATAATAATAATGTGTACTTTGTACTTTGATGTAAAGTTTAGATTCAGTACCTGAATCCATATTCACCTGTGCAATAACACCTCACCACTGCACATCTAACTGGGTGAGGCTGTGTATGTAAATACTGTCTCTTCTTATTATTACTATTACTGTTTTACTATTTATTGTACATATTGTTTTTGTGTTTATATTCTCTCTATTATTTAATCTCTGTCTTTAATTGTTGTTTTTTGAGCTATTGTAACAGTGTCAATTTTCCCACTGTGGGATCAATAAAAGATCTGATCTGATCTTATCTTAAAACAATTAACATGCTTTAGACAATATGAACTGTAACACAACAAACAACTAGGGTTAAAAATCTGATATATAAAGGGGTGAAAAGGCAATAGCATTTTGATTGACAAAATGCTATTCCCTGATTATGATTATGATTGAAAGCAGGAAAATCGTTAGCTAGCCAGATGTAAATAAAACAAATAATAAAAGCGTAGATTAGGCCAATGTAGACACACACTGAGTAGGTTTAATCTTTACAAATGATCCATAACAGTAAAGACCCTTCCATGCAGCCCAGCAACAGAAATATAAAACTGCTCAGAAGCAAGTTATCAACTTAACAGTACACTGTGAGAGATAACTTGATGCTTCACTTTCATTTCTCTGGGGTCACATAAATAAATGGGGGGGGGGGGGGGGGACTTATTTGGTATTATCATTTGTAATAATATTACAGGGAGTCCTCAACTTACATCGGAGTTCTGTTCCTACAGACGCGACGTAACGCAATTTCCGCCGTAAGTCCGGAACTCACATATGTGACAGACACACACATACTTGCATATGATGTTACAAACTTATTGAGGCGTTGCCGAACAAACAGCTGCAATAATGAAAGTCAAAATGCTGTGTAGCATGCACACACACATACACCGTTAATACACCCATTCTATGTCACTCACCTACGCTAACACAGTGGTAAAATCATAATCTAAGATATAAAAACACTATACAGTATTTGTTTTAACATCGCAGACACCTTACGTTGGAATGATGGAACAAGACTTTCTTATTAAAATTTATGGGAGGTGGCCACGAAACGCCATAGGTCAAGGACGTCGTAAATCGAGGACACCCTGTAATTGGGCATTGCTTTACATTTGAATCTATGTGAGCTTTTCCATTTTAAGAGTTAATAGTAATAACTAGTTTTAATATAATTATATTGAAGGTGAATTTTTCCCGATTTTGTGGCGCCCCCTGGAGGCCATGGCGCCCTTAGCATTTGCCTATATTGCCTAATGGGCCAGCCGGCTCTGATTAAACTGATTAAACTGATAGGGAAAATATCGTATTGAAGTGATTTATTGTAGTACGCAGCACGCATCAGTCTGCCACCACTACACCCACATTATCTCAGTGTGATCGGGTCCTCCAGCAAGGCATGCTGAATCTAAAGAACAGTGCTCTATAATAAAGTTACAGTAATAGTATAGTAATAATGCCATGAAACTAGGAACACTTGAGACAGTTCCTTTGGCTGCACTGTTTAGGCACATGTAAAAACACTTGATAGTGTGGTGTGTGTGTCACCGACACACGCAACACGGGAAAGAAGTAGCACCCTTAAATGACACCAAAGGTGGTAGAGACTCTTAGCATAGTTGTGTATTACAAGACTGTTCTGGTACAAACAGTGTGGTGGATAGTCTTCTAAGATTAACACGACTTAAGTCATTTAATATAATCCTTCATACATAATCCATCCCCAGAGGGGAATTAAGGTGTTAGAGCGGCACAAAGTCAGATACAAGCACAGTTAAACAGAAAGTCAAACTAAACTAGGCTACACAATGAAGACACAAGTACATAAAAGAAATCAGAATAGAATAAAATAGAAGGCGTACAAAAGTAATTAATTCAATACTCAAACAGATAGACATTAGCAGTACACAAACAGCACCCACAACTATTATATTACATGAAGTGGGTGCATACCATCTCAGGCAAGGTAGCATATAGCTCAGTCTTTCATTTATATACCAAACAGAAAAACTACCTGCATATGGTGCTTGGCAGGTGTTAATGTCAAACTCAGAGGGCACTTATTTTCTGTCTATTCATTGTTCTGTGGGTCATAAGTAATCAAACCCAGCAATACTTGTCTGCATAGGCTAATTGCATACTAGATACACAGCATTGTAGACCAGAAAATGTCATAAATGCTACATTGACTTCCATCAATAGCATCTCAGCTTTAACCATCTTTTGTTGTATGAAGGTATGAAAAAACAGATAACACCCAAGGCTAGTGGAGATTTGGCTGAGGAGAGGGACAGAGAAGCGGACATCTAACAACAGGAATGTTTAAATATATAATTGTCCAAAGCAATAGATGGTTTGGTGTGATACCATAAAGATGTTATCTTATGTTGAGACAGGACTGTATGTTCCAGACATACCTTGCTGCTCACCTCTTGGTAATTGTTTTTATTTGCCCAAGAGAGCAGCCACTTTGAACGCTGGATAACATTTTTTTCTGAAATGCAATTCTGTTTTAATATGCCAAAGGAGAGGCTATATTTCCATATGAAAGGAGTGCCTGTCAGATTACTCTTAAAAGTGTGAGAGTTTAGAGGAATGGCTTCGCTCCTGAGTTTATCTTATAGCCAAATATCTTATCAAAAGTATCTACTGTATGTAGTACAGCTGGTACAGATGATGCAGGGTTGCTGAGGGTTAACAGTATATCGTGCATACATGTTTAATGTGAAACTGTGCTCATGAAGGTGGAAATCTGTAATATCTACTTTTGCATGAATAACCCAAGCTAAAAGTTCTATTCCCAAGGTGAACAATAAAGGCAGCCCTGACTTACATAATGCTCAAGAAGGGGACGAGGCCATTTCTTTGAACAGAAGGGAAGGGGTCCTATATAAAGCTCTAAACAAGCAGCAAATTATAGGGCTAAAGCTATGTAGTGTTGAAATTTATTACTGTCAATGGCTTTTTCCACATGTAATGAAGCTGCCATTTCTGCATGAGTAAGTGATTTAGCAGCTTGGTCTATATAAATAATGAGCGGCACTACTTTCTCAAAGTGTGTCATCAGAATTTTAGTAAATATCTTACAGTCACAATTAGCAGACTGAGAGGGTGATCATGGCCCTTATCAAGAAGATCTTTATCCAGTTTCAGGAGAGGAGTTAGCTCTGTTCATGAATGGGGGCATGTGGTTGGATTATATTTTTTTACCAAACAATGCTTGTAAGATAGCAGAAAGTTATGCTTTGAAGCATTTATAGAATTCAAAACCTAGGACGTCACCTCTAGGGCTTTTCAGTGTTGCGTTCAAGGGGACTTTACTTCAAACTCAAACTATATTAATCAAGAGGAGATCAAGGTCCCTAAAAATGCTCCTTTATACTTGCTTTACTAAGTATACAGTTTTTAATAAAATGATTTGAAACAATTATTTATGCTGGCTGCAGCTTACTGAAATGACCCATTATCACCCAAAACTGCTTCGATACACTGGCTGTTCTCAATCTCTTGTGTGCCAATATCTTGCCTGCCTTATCGCCTGTTTCAAAGTGTACTCTGAGTTGGAAAAGTGAAAAAACTGTTTCCTTGTGTACAAGCTTCTGAAGATCTGATCTAATTGTGAGGACAGAATTATTCAAGGCACCTTCACAGTAAGTAAATCCATTATAGCACACAACTACTGCAATTAAGGGACACCATTGTAAAAAAAAGTCTATTGAGATGCACAAGTTCCATTCTCTGTCTGTGGGAAGAACAAGGTCAACATAAATAGTAGTAAATGGACCATTTCGAGGATTTATTAAGTGCTATTAAGGGAGAATGATTTAGTAGCTAGTTAACGGTGAATATGTGTTCACTAATCAAACTGTTTAATGTTTTGTTGTTTTCTGTTTTGTTTAATTGAATTCTTCTATGGGCACCTCTGTTTCGCAACCTCTCTCTCTTTTGAACAAACGTTAACTCGGCCATGGTGGGCTAGTTAAGTAGTTTGAGGAGTCTGTGACTGAGCAGGCGAGTGAGAGCAAGCTTCCTGCATGTAAACATAACATGCTTTTGATGCAGAAAAATATTATTAAAATGTGCCTAAAACTTGAATATGATGATAGGGTCTTCTGCCATATTGCTCGTTTACATATTCATATAATGTATACACACACACACACACACACACACACACACACACACATATATATATAGAGAGAGAGTGTTTCTAGTGTGCCCTTCTCGGCAGACACAGCTTTAGGGCTCCACCTCTTTTTCTCCTCACATCTCTGTTGCATGGTCTTCCATGCAACAGAGATGTGAGGAGAAAAAGATTCAATAGGAGCTTCTGATGAGGTCATGCAGGAGGCACTACCAATGTGTGACATGAAACAAATGCGCCGAAAGAGAATTTGTAGTGTTCCAGCTTGACCGCAGGTGGTGCTTGCACTTAGACCAGAGGAATTTTCTTAAGACTATCACACATCTTGTTTGTTGTAACTTTGTTGTGACATCTAAGTCTCAAGCAAACTGTCAGCGGTTGAGTTGCATTGTGTTCAGACTTCAGGGTTTTCAGATATGGATTTTACATATCTAGATATAGAATAACAGCCTGAACATTAGGTCTAATTCTAATGGCTGCTTGGAGGGTGGAAAATCTAAAATGCTTTGATATTCTATAGATAATGGTTCAGAGAAATTAAAATAAGGCCTGGTAGCAAATGCAAAAAAGACAGTATAGTACTTTATATATATTTTGCAGGATGGGTAATATGTTTGAGCATAATACAGACATTTTAATTAAAATGAGCCTAAATAAAGGTCTTCCCGCTGGCCCATAGATGAGAACAGAATAACTGATTTCCACATTGATTAATAAAAATCAAGTGTTTCAGTGCCAGCAGGTGGACATGTTTTGCCTCAGCTCCTCCAACATTAACTCAAACCTTGTAAACAGTTTCAGTAGCTTGTTCATCCTTTCCCCAGGATTCACTTTGTGCTGCTCAATTATAGCTTGCACAGTCTGTCAGCATGTGATAGTTCTTTCGACAGCAATACAGTTTCATGAGGCAATCAATACATGGTGCCTGCCTACATGACAGCCAGCTTGTTGCAAGCCAAACAGCAGATGCTTCTCTCCCTCGTTCTGCATATTCACCACATGAAAGATATCTGCAAAGTGAGAGAGGTTTCTCTCAACAAGGTTTCAAATGGGAAGGACCTAGTCAGACTGGAAAACTATCTGATTTTAATCACAAACATAAGCCCACATTGCAATGTTATAGGCATGAGGAAACATATACAATACTGTGGATGACACCATATCTCAACCACTTCTGGCAGGACTGTGATTACATGTGGAATATACATTATATTTGATTTGATATATATGAATCTATGACCATATACAAATGATTATAGCCCCTATATGATGATTCTTATGTATTTAGGTGATCACCTGACCTTTTGTGTAGCATGACAAACAGAGCTAAGACATAACAAGACAAAATGTAACATTTGCAAACAGATTAATTCCATAAGTGGCTGAATTCCTTTGCTGGACACCTTAATGACTGAACCCTGATTTCAAAGATTGTATGATCTTTTCTCGTGACACCTTCAGGACTAACAAATAAAAGCATACATTTTTAACTCCCCACAGGCTCTAAACAGAGCTAAATTGTGAGTGTGTCATTTGTTCCATTTGACATTTTTCGTGTAAAGCATATTGCAGCCTCTAGTGGCTGCTAGTGGGGATTTCAAGGCAGTTGCACACTTGGTCCATACACAAAATTCAAAAAATTTGACAATGCAAGAATAAATTCTTTAATATAATAAATTCATAAATCAGCAGCGTAGCCAGAGATATTGTGATGTGTGGGTCTTGGATAATTTAAATGTACACATCTGAAATCAGCCTGGAAGAGGCAAACCCTCAGTTCTGTCACTATTCATCACCTTGGCTGGGTCCTACCTCCGAGGCACCTGGGGCTTGAGAGGCATTAGAGGCAGATTCAGTGCGCTGCCAGCAGGCTGGCAAGAGGCTTCATTCACTGTGTTTACTGTGACTTTGTGGACTGTTTTACATTAAGACAAGTTCATCACCAACATTTTTTGTCTATTTTTCCTCACTACCAAATGCAGCCTCTGAACTGATGCTTCATGTCATTAAAAAATGTTAGTAATTTGTCCAACTTTCACATGGTTGGCATTTGCACAAAATTGGACAGCACAGGCTCATTTTTCTCTCTGACATATAAATTTGAGGAAACAGCAGAACATAAAGATTTTTCTGTTCCAGTTACACCTCTGTCTCTCTATATCTGTCAAAGCATTTGCAACGTAAGTGCAACTTAAAACAAAACTGACCCCTCTGTAACTATTTAGCAATTGCTGGTGGATTTATACAAGCAGATCTGGACAGTAAAATCTGAGCTTCAGATTATAAACTGGCAAGTGTTGCAACTAAGCACAGATTTGTCAATCTACTCATTCATCATATACAGGAGAACAGAAATGTGCCCAACAGGCAATACAGACATCACTTACCAACACAGAGGCTGTAGTAGGAGTCCATAACATAACATAACATAACACATAATCCTTTACACAGTTATTAATGTTAACAAGGAGAATTTGATAATTTTGATCGTTTGATCTTTTCATGGGATTTGTTCACAATGAGAAAACCAGTAAAATATTACAAGATTTGATGTACCAAGAAGATGATTATAAAAACAATTGCTCTGTGGTAATGGTCTCATTCTTCCTTCCACTACAGGAGGCAGACCCTCAGTTGCTTCTGTATGATAGCAAACATTATTCGTTACATTAACATTAAATATGTGTTTATGAAGTGGCTCTGAAAAACACTCATTTACATGTTGGGCTTATTCCCCAGCTTCGCAAACCATTTTTGAGAAAATATTCCATCTATCAGCTCTTGGGTAAAAAGCAGTGCACCACAGTAAAGGTCACTTTCATGAGCCTGAAAACTGTTTTCATTTGACAGAGACAGAATCACCTATTACATGACACAACAGAAGTCCAAAAAAGAAAGAAGAAGAAATTAATAGATAGTGGGCCACTAAATGCCAATTACTGAAAGCACACTTAAAACTCAGCAGTCACATATTCAGCCACATCTTTTTCAATTGTATAAAAGATGGTTATTTATCTCAAGTCACAACAGAGACTGAATGTGGTTTCACAATTTATCCAGCCAGAATCATCTAGCTGGGTTCTTCAGAAAACACTGAGCGTTTAAGTCAGTTCCCTTCATGACTGTATCTGGCTTCACTTTCCCTGGACCATCATTTCCTCTGGTCAACTTAAGCTCAAACACAGTTCATCACAGTGAAGACACACAGCCAACGCACAGCAGCCTCCAAATTCACATTTCGTTTTTCCCCACGTGACTCTAACCAAACAGTTAAAGAGGTGAAAGCAACCTGCGCCCACCAACATCTCCCCTTCCTCCTGCAGCTCAGTGAGGAGACAGGCTGGATAAGCAGTGGGTGAGCTGGAGAGGGGAACACCGCGGGTATTCTGCCCGGCTTCAGAGCCTCGGTCGCCGCTTTACTCACCTGCCTGCTTGCAGCTTGACTCTCCGCGGTGAGACGCTGTGACACCCTCTCTCCTCTCTCTCTCTCTCTCTCTCTCTCTCTCCTCCTCTGCTCCCAGCATCAGCAGCGACCGTCACGTTGAGCTCCACAAACCGGAAACTTGGAGCTCTTCAGAATAAAAGCGGGATTTTGAAAGTATGAATAGATTTAATCTGCAAGATAAAAATGTCTCTTACTTTGGTGCCCACGTTTCTATCTATAATAATAATTTGCCAGAAATTTGAAATAAATACTTAACCATTAAAACTGAATTAGTTTTTAAAAAAAAAAAAGTCTGTCACTTTTGAACAGTGGTCAGATTCATCCAGGACTGAACACAAGTATGTTAAGAAAGATTGTACCATGCAAAAAAAAACATAATTGGTGTTCATGAATATTTGTTACTGTTGTGAAATACACATTCGCTACAGTGGGAAATTACATAATAATAACATACTTTCTAGGAAAACCCTGACCCATGAAATAAAGCTTTACCAATAATTCCATATATAATGCCACCCATAGGTTTCTGTGGGCTATACCATGTTTCTATTCTTAAACCTGCTGGATGCTGACAGACAATGAACTACTAAGTGCAGTGTTGATGAATACCGTTGCGAGCC
This sequence comes from Scortum barcoo, assembly GCA_023238725.1. Classification (NCBI taxonomy): domain Eukaryota; kingdom Metazoa; phylum Chordata; class Actinopteri; order Centrarchiformes; family Terapontidae; genus Scortum; species Scortum barcoo. The sequence goes on from CM041547.1 coordinate 23,695,134, forward strand.
AGTAAGCCAGTTATATGTTGGATGTCATTACAATGTCACTGTGTCAAAGGTGGAAGTAATGAATTGCAAGTACTCACTTTACTGTAATTGAGTAGCTTTTGCATGTACTTTAAGATAGTAATTTTACTTTTACTTAAGTATGTTTTAACCCTGTAATGCCAAGTGTATCATATTTGATACAGAAGTTAAATATTTTTTACAGTACATTATTCTGTAGGGGGCAGAGATAAAAACTTCAGTTTCAGTCTTTTATAGAGTTTAGAGTTTAGGCAGTTTAGCACAACAGACAGCTTTGGAATATTTTGTGGCTTAAATGAATTGTGTGATTGGATATAAAATGTATAACAATAGTAGAAGGTACCTTTAAAGTTTGCCACGGTGGAGAGTGCATAAAGAATTGGATGTGTGATCAAACAAGTTAATGTATGAATGAAGACATATTGGAGGGAAACTCATTTGTTTTAAAAACTTAATTAAAATTAGAGTTGGCCTTGCCAGATGAGGCCTGGCTTTTTTTTTAATTCATCATTGTGTGTTACACAGCTTTGAGAGATGGAGGTATCAAGCTGTGATAGTTTAACCAAAATTGCTCATAGTCTAAAATGTAAAAGTAAACGACTAACAATATAAATCATTTTTTGTCAAGTGATATAACCATTTGATTACACAATCATTACAATTACACACTACAATGATGCTCAGCTCTATAATTTTGGGGTAAGTTTTCATCACTTAGAGCTAGTCTGGTATTTCACAACAAAGCCAAACATCAAACAGTGATATTGAATACAGCTGAGTCTATTACAGCACAGTTAGTTATTAGATTTAATTAATTACAATTTGTTGGTCTTGCCAGTAAAGCCTGGAAGTTTGGAAAAGTACACAGTCATGTTCTTATATATCTGAGTGACTTGTCACCAATACTGGACAGGGAGGGATATGTTGATGTTGTAGCTAAAGAACCCTCCTGATACCTGCACATAATTGTCTGCACTAATATTATAATTAAATAAATTTTATAATCAGTAGTTTTACAGACCTTTGAAGATGCTGCACCAGCAGGCGCTTCAAAAAGCAGAGGTGATTTACACTGAATTATTTATATTTATTTATTATATACACTGCTGGCCAACAAATGAGGAGAAATAAATGTTTTCAACATGAAATAAGTAATCTGTAGTAATCTACAGTAATATCTGTTTGGTAACACATCTAGCACATATTTGTCAGTGCTTAGACGTTTGATAAGAGAAACTGAAAAACTGTTTTGAATAATGTTAACTAAGCAGTGAACCACTTATGAGAACATTTAGCTGTGAAAGCACAGACACAAATCAATATCAGGGCAAACACCAAACTGACACAACTGCCTGGAAAGGGCATTTTTAATAACTTTCAGGTAAAACAAAGCTAACCATTAGTCCTTATCACTTAGCCATAGCATCAGAAACAGGCTAATGTTAGCTCGACTTTAACACGACAGATTCACCATGGACTTTGTTGTGGTCTGCTTTTAGATCCACTAGCCATTGTTATTATGCCTCCTTCACCCATATGCTCTTCCAATATTGTTCAGTCTCAGCCATGGGCAGATCTGTTCTTGTGTTATTATCCTGCCACTTTGGATGGTTAGGTGAAGAACTTCCTATTTATCCTTCTTGCTTCTGCTTTTCCTGTGTATCTTTTCAGTCGGGTAGCCAGAGCTGTGAGTCTCTGATTGGCAGTCTCCAATGCCTCAGGTATGGATAGTTTTTTCTACTTCCTAGGCATCTCTTTCTTCCCCACACCTTTCTATAGTTCTTAGAGTTGACTAACTTCTCTCTGTGTTGCCTTGATCTTTACCTCCAGCCTCCTTTTCAGTGGGGGGTAATGCTTTTTGTGGCTTATGCTGCTCATCTTGTAGCCAAGCATCTATGGGATCACTCAGTTCCATCCCCTTTTACAGAAGACAACAAATCAAGGAGAAACCCAAAGCTTGTGGTCTTTCTCAGTCAGTCTCTTTGCTTTTTCTGAAAACAGTGGTTACTTCTCTTCCATCTGGCTTTTGCCTCCTCTCAGGCTAACGTGCCAGCTGACTGCTCACAAGGCACAGAGATCACCCGCTCAGAACTCCGCTGAAGCACCAAGCCACACCAGACACATTCAAGGCTGGTGCCCAGCAAACACTGAAAGGAAGAAATATTCTGATAGAAACCTACTATAATCTGGTCTGTATTTCTAACATGACAAAAAGTTACAAAACTGTGACAAACTCTGGCAAACACTGTCACTGTGTGCCCAGCACACTCAAGTAATGGTGTGTGAAGATGTTATCACAGTGCCACCTGCTGAGAGATACAGCCTATGTAATGCTAATTATCACATTACATGTTTTAATACAGTCGTTCTTGATACATCCACTAGGTCTAGACACTAAATGCTTGTGTCTCTTTGTTCTCTGGAGTCTCTACCAACTAAGAACAACACATCTGTTTATAATCTTATGTGGATTTTGGGTTGTGCCTGCAGCTATTTATATTCCTTTCTTATTTAAATTGACATGTGATAACATGTGGCTCTTGATCCTATGACAGTCAAATGCACAGATACAAGAGTCCATCATATAAGAATAATGCAATGTATTTTTTAATTAAAATTGGTGTCCATCTCTTATAATAATGTTACATGTCTGGAGGTGTTATTTGGCTTCAGACTGGGTTAGTAACACAGAGAAACCCTTTCCAAATCCACTCATTCATAGAAGGAGCTTCATTGGCAAGCTGCCTGATAACTCAGTTTGTCTCAAAGCAATTTAATGCTTGAATGATTATTGCCAGAATGCTGTAAGCCAAAAGACAATGTGAATCTTAGGGTTCCCTGAGAGAAGAAATAAATAAAAGAAGGTACAGCATACAGTATATAAAGTTAGCCCTTTGACTGCACATTTGTTGTAACCTTGGAGAATAGAGACAGTGGTATAAGAATGATGAAAGGATTTATTATGAGAGATAGGTAAGAGGTGTGATGCATTCTTATATCCAGGAATGGGTGGATGGGTCCTTCCAAGACCCATTTTACATTCAAGGGTTTAATCTGGAACACACCCTGGGAATTCTCCCAAGAACCCTTTTATATTGCAAAACTTTCATCTACAACTCTTTTGTCTTCTGAGGGTTACAAGAAATAACATATTGTATTGTACAGATAAGGCAGAAAAAATAGTGAATACCACAGTTGTATATTATAGTCATCCATCAGTTTAACAATCTGTGTTACAGATGCCAGTGTTTAAACAGAGCACATTCAATCTATTTTAAACAAGCAAAACATTTATGGATGAAATTAGATCATCCATAACCATCCATAGCTATCCACAAACAATCAAACAATGCAGGGTTCAAGGACAGCAGTAGCAGTATGTGCACATAATAATGGTGACAGTGGAAAACATCAAATAGGCCTGTCTCCATCACCTATTTTAAGAGCCTCCACTGGCACACCTCATTGTTGTCTAGGCTGTATAATTAATCTCTACAAATAAGCAAGAAAGAAATGTGTGCATTAAAATAGTCCACATTCCATTAAATAAGTGCTCAGATAGACTCAGACCTGTTGAAATAACATATTAGATTAAGCCTACCTTAATTCTCTGACATCTCTGATTCTCTGTCCTTTAAATCCATCTGCTAGTATCAGTTACACACAACATACACAGATAGACAGCTGATCAAACTTATAGACAGGTGTGTGAACAGAATGATGGGGTATGAACAACATGTACTGTAGAGACACCAAAGTAATCACTATTGATATGTCACAGCTGTTTTGTAGAGGAGGACATGATGACCTGAATGTTGCTCTTAGAGACTGTTGGGGAAGGTTATTAGTATAGTGATTAATACATATGTATTTAAGCCTGCATGCTTATCTAAGTGGTGGGGTTACACTTGTAAAGATGCCAGCTGAAGTATATAAATATAAATATTTTCAAATAAAATTAATTCTATAACATATTGTACTCAAATTTGCAACTACATTTGGCAACAAAATACTGTGACTTTGGCCCCCATTTCCCATCAGAGTTACTTTTTCTTAGTGTTTGTAATATGTCCGTTTAGAACATGGTGGTTGGTACATACAGTGGATATAAAAAGTCTACACACCCTTTCAGTTCTGTTCAAATGCCAGGTTTTTGTGATGTAAAAAAATGACACCAAGATAAATAATTTCACAACTTTTTCCACCTTTAAATTCTTTTGTACCCTTCTCCTGACTGATATCTTTGAACAATGAGATCCCTCTGATGCTTTGGAAGCTCTCTGCGGACCATAGGCTTGTGCTGGAAGATGTGGCTACAAAAATGTGAAGAAAAGCCTACTAGAACAGCTGAACTTTATTTGGGGTTAATCAGAGGCACTTTAAATGGTGACAGGTGTGTGCTGACTCCCATTTAACATGAGTTTGAATGTAATTGGTTAAATCCGAACACAGCCATACCCCCAGTTATAAGAGGGTGTGCACACTTGTGCAACCTCATTATCTCAGTTGTTTATTTTTACTTACTTTACCTCCCTAAAAGATTTCAGTTTGTTTTTCAATTGCATTGTACAGATTATAGGTCACATTAAAGGTGGAAAAAGCTTGTAAAATTATTTATCTTGGTGTCATTTTTTTACATCACAAAATCTGGCATTTGAACAGGGGTGTGTAGACTTTTTATATCCACCGTAGGTAGGTCATTTTTGTGATGGTTTATGGGAAACCATAAGTTAGGTGGCTGTTACATTTCAGGACACCAGCTCTACTGTGCTAACCAGGTAAGAGTTTGTACATCTTGTATAGAATGGTGTTAGTGGTTGGTATATTTTCCTTTCATATTTGCACTGTTAGTTCCAATACTGCTATATAGAATAGATGTTAATAAAAAATATATATGTGAGAAAATGCAGTTTCTGCAAAATAGGGAAACTTTGTTTTAATGGGGTGGGACAATTTTAACATAGTTCAATTGGTACAGTACAGTGTTTTTGAGGTTCACAAACTTTAATATATAAATATTAAAGTTTATTATTAAATATAATCTATTATATATTATATAAATATAATTAAATAGTATTATATTCTGGATTTTTACATTTCACAGCAATAGTTTGCAACTGAATTACGCTGCCACCCTATTACAAAAAATATTTTAAATACAAAAATAATTCTATTTTGCTAATAATTATGCCGTATGTATTCAAAAGAAGGAACACCCTGATTGGATGCATTTAACCTAATTCCCTGATTGGACAAATACAAGAGTGGGTAACAGAATTTTACGAAACCATGAGTTTGATGTATGACACCAAAACAGATTTCCCCAATAGCAAAGATGGCCAGAGGATATTTTTTTTCTGTTATTGCTTTTTGTTTGTTTGTTTGTTTATGTATTTATTTGAGGCAAAAAAAAAAGCAGTTCCTGGGGTTGCGCGGTGTATGGAACACAGGACTCTGCTCTTAAAATCCTTGTTGGGCAAAGAAAACTAGGGGACCCTAGACCTCCAGCCCTGATTGACCAGACCAGAGCTACCTTGCAATGATAACAATTGGCTTGTATTGGTCCCTTGGTAAGTATGCAGCCACAATAGCTCATACTGCACCACACATGGCTAATCCAGCTGTATCTCCAACAGATCAGACTCTTTACAGAACCACTCAACTACTCCATCCTTTTGTCCATCTTGGGTAACTAGGTCATAGATACACATGGAACTACAGCCAGAATTTTTTGACTAGCTCCAGTCTAACTTGATTTTTAAAAGTTTACCTTAAAAACAGATCTAAACCCATGGTCAACCTAACCCCTATTACCGCTGGAACACATCCCATGATTTGATTAACCTTGGGAAGGCCCTCCTCAGGTGAGGGTGTCCAGTGATAATGGTACTACTGATGACACGTCCAAAAATTCAGATACAATCCAAATATGTAAAATACTATTTTAAAATCAATTTAAAGGCTAGTGTCAAAAACTAGCCCAGTTGCATTCCAGATATGGGTCTATAATTTTAAAATCAGATTAAAATTGTTACAACTGTACAGATTGTAAAGCCCTCTGAGGCAAACAATGTTTTGTGATTTTGGGCTTTAAATAAATAAATTTTGAATTTGAAAAGGAAACAGATGGAATTCAAACATGGAAGTTAATTTCTTAAATCACATTTATAGCCAAATAACTACAAACACAACATTGGGCCAAAGCCTACTGCAGCTGCAATCCAAATAAGGAATTACAATTTTAAAATCAGATTAAAAACCAGATGCCTGTGACCACAATGCATGTGAAGATTACGACAAATCAGTCAGACAGCTTACTCTCAACTGATCCTGACCTCCCTCCTTACCTTAACCTCTGGAAAGGATAATCTTGATGTCTTTTATTAAAAGAATTGTTCAGTCTTTTATTAGAATTGTACAGTAAGACAGAACAGTAATGGAGAGTCAGGGATGATGTGTGTTGGCCAGTGCATTGCCTTTAGCTCCCCAGTTTAACTGTCAACGGACTAGGCAGGGGAAGTTCTTACGATAGATTTAAGTTCCTAAGACCCTTCTTTAGCACCCAATTCCAAAACTCTGTTCAATATTTTTTCCCCTTTTTTCCCCTTTTTCTTTTGAAAAATGTATTGAAACTCAAATTTCATATAACCTTGTTAAAATATCTCACATCAATCAATAAATAAGAGCAAAATCATATTGAAAACAATAAAAAAAAAATAGTTAATTGAGGCATTACAGATCAAAGTTGACACAATTTAAAGAATGTACATAAAGTTTTCATTTTATGTATGTCAATTTGTGCTGAGTGTTCATGTTAAGTCTTTAAAAGCAGTACTTTGGTTAAAATGCTTCCATTTTAACCATTCAATCTGCATGTCCTTTCCTGCCAGCGAGTTTCTGTAGGTCCATATGGCATCTTTGATGATGGGGTGAGCCACTGTTTTGCAAAGTCACATGCTCTCATAGCAGATGCCCCACCAACTCTCTATCTACTATAACCTGGTCAAGGTTAAGTGCTAACTGTGCTAACATGCCCTCGGAGTACATTAGTCTTTACTGTGAGGATCTCATGAGACACCATCCATGACAGGTCGCCCAAGTCTGTTTGGAAGAGCAGAATGGTTGATGTTGCACCAGACTGTCGGAGGCTTGCTGAAAACAAACCCATGCACTGGACTCGCCAGTTCCCATTCCTGCACAACAGAACTTCTCCCAACCCAGCGCTCGAACAGATGGACCTTTTGCAGCAGAATTGGAGGTAATTCGACAGAGGTCACATAATACAGGCCCATTCAACATCCCAAGCTTGCATGACCCAGCTATGAGACGCAGAGAGGAGCGGGTGCCTCAGCGTCCTGCCTCAGCACACGTGGGTTTACATGACCCATATGGCACATCCAGCGACAATGGAAATAGACAGGATATGGTGCGACACCTGCCCAATGAAGCTTGCAAAATCAAACTAGCAATGTATGATGGCCAAGTTGCTATCCGCTATGTCTGCTCCCTGCCAGAACATATCCGTGAAGACTATACGCTCCTCAAGGAACAACTTACACAGCGGTTTGCAGTAAAAGATCCCCCTACAACTGTTCGCAGAAAACTGGGAGAACTGCGTCAAGGAAAAGAGTCCGCAGCAGAGTTCGCTGAGGGGGTGCAATGTCTGGTGAGTCTGGCTTATCCTGGAACAGACTGTAACAGACAGCAACTCTGGGCCATGAAACAGAGATGATGACAGGGAGAGCCAGACGCATCTCCTGGGCAGATGGAGAAGATGCTAGCCCTGATGAACTCCCGCGTTTCCCGACGCGTACAGGGCCCAAAGTATGTCACAGAGGAACAATTTAAACTGCTAATAGACAGAGTGGAGCAACTGCATTTTAAGTTGGAACAAATGCAGCCTGTGGTTAGAGACCGTGCACAGCAACTGCCTTCGCAAAGTTTGAGGATGCGGTCCCCCAGCCCAAGTCAAGCAAGCTGAATGACTTGTTTCTGCTGTGGAGAGGTGGGGCACTTTAGGAGAGACTATTCAAGGTCACAAAGTCCAAGTCACCATAAGGACCTCACCCTACAAAATAACCCAGACACCTTCAGGGGCCCTCCAACCACTGAGGACCAACCCCCTTTCCCCCGCAGCTAGGACGCACAACCAAAAGAGGTCCCAGCTTGCAGATCAAAGTGACAGTAAATGGTCTGCCCATTAAAGCAGTTGTCGATACTGGTGCTGAAGACACAGTGATATCTGAAGAAGTGTATAACATGCTTCCAACTGAAACACAGAAGCCTCTCACTGAGACCTCCCTTCGAAATGCTGGACTTGGAAGCAAAATGTCTGCCATGGGAAAATTGGAGGTGACACTGGAAATTGGTAGCCGTAAGTTCAACTGGAAAGTCTTTGTTTGGCCGCATTCATGATTCTTTCCTCCTGGGCCTCGATACTATGCAAGCTGCTGACATGACTGTCCTTGCTGGTTGCAAAGTGTTTGTCGGCAACTACTCGCCAGTTCCCATTCCTGCACAACAGAACTTCTCCCAACCCAGTGCTCGAACAGATGGACCTTTTGCAGCAGAATACTTTGGGCCCTGTACACCCAGTGCCCTCCTGGGTCATCAAAAGTAACGGGGAAGACTACTCCGTGGCACGTGTGCTCCTGGAAGACAACATCACCCTACCACCTGAAAGTGAGTGCCTTGTGTGGGTAAAATTTGAAAACTCCAAAACCCGGTCTTCCAGCAGTTCTAGAGCCTCTAGACATAACTGAGACTGTCTCATCAGGAAGTGTTGCCATCTACATGGACCCCAGAATCCCTATCAGGCTCTGTAATTTTTCAAATGCCAAAGCATCCCTGCCCCGCAGTGTTTGTGTTGGTATTCTGATTGAAACCTTCCCTGATAATCCTCTTATCATGTGTGACTCGGAAAGTGACCAGTTAGGGAGTACATCAGAGGAAGAGAGCAGTGAAAATGCCAGGCCAGTGGTTAGAAGACTGACAGAAAATGCAGTAGACTTACCAGAACATCTGCAAGCTTTGTACACATCATCAAGTGAGGGCCTCAGTGAGGAACAGCAGGCAGCACTGATTGAACTCCTCCTAAAGTACAAGACTCTCTTTGCAGCCAGTGATACAGACCTTGGCCATCTCTCTGCTGTTACCCATAAGATTGACACTGGGACAGCCAGACCAGTGCGCCAACCAGTCCGCCGGACGCCACTGGGGTGAAGAGGAGCAGCACCTTAAAGAAATGTTGCAGTGCTTGGCCGATGTCTTTTGAGCGCCTCCACAGCTACGGGTTAAAGCTCAAACCCAAGAAGTGTCAATTGTTGAGAGACAAGGTCCTCTTCTTAGGGCACGTGGTCAGTGGAGAGGGAATAAATCCCAACCCAATGCTGGTCAAGGATGTGGAGGAGTGGCAGCCCCCAGAGAATGCTCAACAACTGCAGGCTTTTCTAGGGCTCTGCAACTACTACTGCCGCTTCGTCCCTGCATTTGCCGAGCTTGCTAGCCCCTGACTGATCTCCTAAAGAAGACAGCAGAGTGCCTTCCTGCAGCTTAAAGAAAGACTGACTACTGCCCCAGTTCTGGCTTATCCAGCACCCACTGGCAATTACTTCCTCGACACCGATGCCTCTAACCACAGTATTGGTGCAGTGCTGTCCCAGTTCCAGTGGGGGGAGGAGAGAGTTATCTCATATGCTAGCAGTCACCTCACCCCTGCACAGCAGAGATACTGCATGACCAGATAGGAGCTACTGGCCATCGTGAGATTCACAAGGCAGTTCCGCCACCTTCTCCTTGGCAGGAAGTTCCTCCTCCGAACAGACCACAACAGCCTAACTTGGCTCGTTTGCTTCAAGCACCCAGAAGGCCAATTAGCTCGCTGGCTCGAGGAACTCAGCCAATATGACTTTGAGATTGAACATCGTGCTGGGCGACAACATGCCAACGCAGACACACTTTCAAGGTGCAACACTGAGGGTCTAACAGACTGTGATTGCTATCAAGCGGGCAAGGAGGCAACGGAGCTGCCCTGTCAAGAATGTTCCCACTGCCAAAGACTCCATGACCAGTGGATAAGATTTGAAGAGGATGTGGATGATGTGGTGCCTCTGGCCATCCGGCAGATCACCATAAAGGAGTCTGAGAACAGCCCTGAGCCACAGCAAGTTGAAGCTGACCACCATGCCTCCACAGGCACCTCTGCACCTCTGACTTGCCAGCAGTTGTCATCTGCACAAAAGGAAGACCCAGTGCTTTCCATCCTACATCGCTGGAAGGAGTCGGGAGTTCTTCCTACCAGAGAGCAGGTAACAATGGAAAGCCCAGCAGTGAGGAAATACTGGCTCTGTTGGCCTCAAATTGAGCTTCATCAGGGAGTCCTACATTACCGCTGGGAGAATGCTGACAGAGCTAACCATCCTTGCTGTTACTGGTCCCCACCTCACTGCAAACTGAGGTCATGCAGGCTTCTCACAACCCTCCACAGTCCGGTCATCTAGGAGAGGCAAAAGCTCTGCAACGTCTCCGGCAAAGTTACCATTGGTACGGCATGGGCAGTGATCTAGTACATCCAAAAGTGCCCCCAGTGCAAAGCCCAAAAATCAAGCAGTCCCACAAAAAGAGCCAGGCTGCAGACCTACCAGGCTGGAGCACCTATGGACCGGTTGCATCTTGATGTATTGGGCCCATTCCCCATCTCATCCTCTGGGAACAAGGATATCCTGGTCATCATGGATCAGTTTACTAGGTGAGTGGAGGCACTCCCAATCCCAGATCAAGGATCTGAGACAACGGCTAAGACTCTAGTCAACCACTTCATTGCACGTTTTGGAGCCCCCCTGGAACTACACACAGACCAGGGACGCAACTTTGAGAGTCAGCTGTTTAAAAACATCTGGCAACTCTTCCAGATTTCCAAGACCAGAACCACACCATATCATTCTGCTTCAAATGGACAGGTGGAACGATTTAATCGTACTCTTCCCCAGATGATCCATTGCTATGTAGACCAGAACCAAAGGAACTGGGATGAACACACACACAACCCCTACTAGCAGCAGCATAATGCAGTGCACAGAATTCGAGTACTGGATTCACACCTAATATGCTCATGCTGGGAAGAGGGTCCATCAGCCTCAGGACATCTGGCTGGGGGTGGCAGAGCGGAAGAAAGATGGGAAGGAACCCCTTGAGCATGTACAGGACTTGGAAAAGAGTCTTAATGAGGTCCATGAGATGGCTCGGCAGCACCTCAAAGCAGCTCAACACAGACAGAAGAGGCTGCATGACTTATGAGCTCAACAGCACAGCTACTATGTGGGAGACCTGGTCTATGTAAGAGACAGCACAAAAAAAGAGAGGTTTCAGCCCCAAGCTACAATCCCCCTGGAAAGGCCTGTATGTAGTCACAGTCAGCTGTGGGCCTGTACTATATGAGATCCTGACTCCACGTGAAAGGAAAGTCATGCACCATGATCGGCTGAAGCTGTATATAAGTGATGTGATTCCTGTGTGGATCAGCCGACAGAGACACAAAGTTCTTCCCCAGTGCCAGAACCCAGTCACAACCGCTGAACAAGCTCCCAAGGCACAACAGCCCATGAGTACTGACCACAATAGTGGAGTAGAGAGACTGAGCTGGACCCTCCCGAGACACAAAGGAAGAGCAAGCGTCAAGTCACAGCACGCAGGCGAAGCACCAGGAAGAGGCATGTACCTCGGAGTTAGAGGAAGACAGCCGGCGACCTCCAACGAGGAGAACACTGAAAGGATGGGAGATTCACCCCCCAGTTCGTTATCAAGATGTTTAGAGCAAAAGTTTTAGTCCAGCTAACAGTGTTGATTTTCATTTATGTTATAGCTGATAACGGATAATTGTATTGACTGCTTAACACTAGTTGGTACTGAAGGGAGTCAGTATGCTTAAAGAGGGGTAGTGTAATGCTGTTACTGTTATTATTATTCTATATAACAGATATTCTTTATTGTTTGCGAGTAGTTATGGCATTTGACCTCTGCCGGAACTGCATGTTAGTGGCAGGCTTCATGTGTTGTGGTTAGGAAGTTCCAGTATTGTTGAAGATCGCTCGCCTGTTTCAGTATCTGCATCGGAGCTATAGCGTTTCATGGTGTCTGTACCTACCTGTGTGTTCGGCAGCTCTTCAATAAAGTCCGTGAAGAGAGATCATCCTCTCTAGAGTCCTCCTTAATCACGTACGCACACTTAAATCCCCTGTTAGCCGGTTAAGCTAACAAATATATTGTCCCCATATAGAGGACATATCAGATATTAAACTGATAAGAACAGATTTTTTTTTTTTTTTTTTTTGAGACAATTTTATTTTATTGACACTCTTTCAGACATATTTCACAAAAGTTTTCACTTATTTAACATAGAAAGGACATACAAAATAAATACAAGTCAAACAATAAATAAGTCATCTGTAAAATCCTATTTAAAACAATAAAAAACAAGTTGTTTTAAGAGGCATTACAGAGAAAGGAGACAGTTTAAGTTTATACATAAGTTTTTGCATGTCGTTTTGTTTGAGTGTCATTTTTAAAAGTCTTTAAAGCCGAGTGCAGTTAAAACTCTTCATTTCTATTTTTGTTGCAGGAGCAGGAGTGAGTCCCTACCAAGGGTTTTCCCACTCCTCCAAACAGTGTCGGTCTCTCGGGATTCTGTTCAGGTGCTCAGAAGGGACCCTCACCCTGATGCTCCTTCCCACCTGCCTCTCCCGGAGAGTCAGGCAGGCGCTGCTGCTTTGACCTTGTCTTGTGTGGCTCCGGCTCCTTCGTCCGAATGGGCACAGAGGCGATTCTTCTTTGCGGCTGTGTCCTAGGCCTGCCGCCTGCAGCTCCGGCTGTCTGGACCGTTGCTGCGGCCATCCGGATCACAGCCACGGGGGGGATCTGCATGTGCTTTCTTACCAGCAAGTTTCTGGAGGTCCACATGGCGTCTTTGATGGCGGCAA
>CM041547.1:23708625-23776125 GCA_023238725.1 Scortum barcoo
GTTATGAAGAGAAACCCGAGTAAGTACAGGCCTCTCCTCAAGAGCAGCCGAAGACCCTAGTCATCCCAGCCACTACCCTCACGGTAAGCCTCACTCGTCTCATCAAGCAGCACATCCACGGTAACTCCCATTCCCCCACCCTCTATCCAATGAGATTGTGGTGTAGTAAAGGCCTGGCTCTTAAACACAGGCTACCAAACATCAGAAATAGCCAGGCCCCTGAAAACACTCTGTGACGAGAGAGGGAAAATGCAGCACACCTTCAACAGGTATCGTTGGCCACTCAAAGGACTGTGTTTGTTTCCACAACTCCAAGCCATACAAAGTGCCACCCACTTTGACTCATGTCTGTTGGTCCAGTGCCAAACTGACTAATCAATATCTTCTGAGAGCGTCAGGATTTGCTTTTCCACAAGGCAGGAGAAGGGTGCACCGTTCCTAGCGGCAATGCAATGCCAGGTCGATGCGTGGAGTGAACGGAGCAAGCCCCTTTTTCAGCTCCCGGTGGCAAAAATCCGTTTAATATATTGTCCCCATATAGAGGACATATCAGATATTAAACTGATAAGAACAGATTTTTTTTTTTTTTTTCGAGACAATTTTATTGACACTCTTTCAGACATATTTCACAAAAGTTTTCACTTATTTAACATAGAAAGGACATACAAAATAAATACAAAGTCAAACAATAAATAAGTCATCTGTAAAATCCTATTTAAAACAATAAAAAACAAGTTGTTTTAAGAGGCATTACAGAGAAAGGAGACAGTTTAAGTTTATACATAAGTTTTTGCATGTCGTTTTGTTTGAGTGTCATTTTTAAAAGTCTTTAAAGCCGAGTGCAGTTAAAACTCATTTCTATTTTTTTGCAGGAGCAGAGTGAGTCCCTACCAAGGGTTTTCCCACTCCTCCAAACAGTGTCGGTCTCTCGGGATTCTGTTCAGGTGCTCAGAAGGGACCCTCACCCTGATGCTCCTTCCCACCTGCCTCTCCCGGAGAGTCAGGCCGCTGCTGCTTTGACCTTGTCTTGTGTGGCTCCGGCTCCTTCGTCCGAATGGGCACAGAGGCGATTCTTCTTTGCGGCTGTGTCCTAGGCCTGCCGCCTGCAGCTCCGGCTGTCTGGACCGTTGCTGCGGCCATCCGGATCACAGCCACGGGGGGGATCTGCATGTGCTTTCTTACCAGCAAGTTTCTGGAGGTCCACATGGCGTCTTTGATGGCGGCAATGGGTGAGCCACTGCTTTGCAAAGTCATGTGCTGATATTTGTTTCTTTTGGCTCACCCCATACAGCACCAGCTGTGCTGTAAGGACCTCCCTTGCTGGCAAGTACAGGGAATTGTAAGGAGCCGGCCATTGCCCACTGGTCTACGGCAGCGCTGCACTCCCAGAGCAGATGCCTCACCGACTCAGGTGCGCCACAGCCTGGTCGGGGGCAAGTTGAGTGCGTCGACATGCCTCGGGAGTGCATTACGGACCTGACTGGGAGGATCTCGTGAGCCACCATCCATGACAGGTCCCGGAGTCTGTTTGGAAGAGCAGGATGGTTGACATTGCGCCAAACTGTTGAGGGCTCGCCAAGAGCCAGTCCGCGCACTGGACTCACTGGTTCCCGCTCCTGCACAGCGAAAATAAGAGAACGGTGGTTAGTTAAAACTTGCAGCTCTTCTTGTTCAATGTTGAAATGCTTTAAGAAAGTCTGAATAAAAGTGTAGGCTGGTGGCAGGTTAAAAGAAACAGGGACTCTCAGGTCTGTGGGTAAAAGTTTCAGTTTTCTTAGGTATGACCCCATCCAGAACTGTGTCATTGCTGCAGTCTTGGGGTTTCTAGATGGGGCGGTGGCGGCTGCAATGTGTTGTGCAATATATCTGCTTCCTAAAAACAGGCACAGGTCTGGCACTCCTTTTCCTCCTTTCTCTTTTGGTCTCTTCATTAGGTTTCTCTGCAGTCGTTCCGACTTAGACCCCCACAGGAAGTAGAAGATGGCTCTCTCCAGATCTAAAAGCACTTTTCTTGGTGGGATAAAAACAGAACTGATTAGTAAAAGCAAAGGTAAAATCACTGCTTTGATGATTAAAACCTTTCCTTCCATGGTCAGTCCTCTAAGTCCCCAGTACCCTAGTCTCTGCCTGACTTTCCCTACCACGTCTGGCCAATTTGTTTTACCTCCACCCTCCCTGTCAAATTTGATCCCTAGTATTCTTTGGTCGGTCTGTGTCACAGTCAGCGGGAGTCCTGTCGTCTCAGTTGCTTTCCACGGTCCATAAAATTGGGCTTGGGTCTTGCTTCTGTTCAGTGTTGACCCAGAGGCCTGTCCAAACCAATCAGTCAAGTCCAGCGTCCTGTAGATAGATAAAATATCAGTGCATAAAATATTTATATCATCCATGTATAAAACACATTTTGTTTCAAGCCCACCACTCCCAGGTGCCCCAATCCCATTGATTCGTTGGTCCCTTCTCAAGATCTGTGCCAGTGGCTCTATACAGAGCACGTAGAGGAGGGCAGATAATGGACAACCCTGACGGACGCCACAGTTTATATTTACTGCTTTTGTCAGATGCCCATTTACAATGAATTTGCTGGTAATGCCCCGGTACAGCAGTCCCACCCAAGCTATAAACCTATTTGGGAACCCCATTTTTTGCAGTACCTGGAACAGGTACTGGTGCGAGACCCGATCAAATGCTTTTTCAAAGTCTAAATTTAGGACTACTAGCCGGATGTTTCTGTCTCTCGCATAACAGATGGTGTCACGAATCAGTATGAGGCTGTCGGTGATCTTCCTCCCTGGGATGGCACAGGCTTGATCTGGGTGAATCAGCCCCTCTAAGAACAACGACATCCGTGATGCTAAAACCTTACTAAAAAGTTTACAATCAACATTTAAAAGTGTGATAGGTCTCCAGTTTTTCAGGTCGGTCTTGTCTTTGTCTTTATAGAGGAGAGTCACTATCCCTGTTCTAAAACTATCAGGAAGTTGGTCAAGCTTTTCACATTCCTTAAAAACAACAAACAAGTCAGGTGCTAAAAGATCCCAAAATGTTAAATAAAATTCCAAAGGAAGTCCGTCTTCTCCGGGAGACTTACCCACCTTAAAACTTTTAATGCATTTATTTAACTCAAGGATGGTAAAATCTTGGGTTAAAAGCACACTGTCCTTGACTTTCCTTTCAATGAATTTTAAAACTTCAGACATGGTGTCTTTTTTTACAGGTTTTTCATCGTAGAGTTGGCTATAAAACTCTTCCACAGTTGCCTTGATGTCTTGTGTTGTGTCAGCTGTGCACCCATTTCCTTTTTGTAGTTTTAAAATGTTCCCCCCTTTATTTACAATTTTCTTAAAAAAATATCTTGTGCACTTCTCTCCTTCCTCTATTTCTCTTTCTTTGCTCCTTAAAATGACACCTTTACTTTTAAATTCTGATAAACGCAACATTTCTGTTTTAATTTCTTTTATTTCTTCGTTAAAATCCATCCCTTCTAGATTTAATTTAAAATACCGTTGGAGTCTTTTTTGCAGTCCTAACATGCGTCTATTGTCCCTGTCTTTTTTTCTCTTACCTGCCTTTCTAAAAAAAGTCTGGGTCCTTTCTTTGACCTTTTCCCACCAGTGTGCACGTGAAACATAAAAGTCTTGAAGGGTCTGCCACTCTCGGTACTGCTCCCTATACTGGCTAACTAATTCCCTATCTTCTCAAAGGGAGCAGTTGAGTTTCCACAGACCACTTCCTGCTGTCACACCAGAAGAGAGTGAAAGAGTGCACGAAAGTATTGCGTGATCGGAAAAGAAAGCAGGTTCTAATCTAGCATCGGTTGGTGGGCAATCACGTGATAAAATGTAGTTAATGCGAGAGGCTTTGGTGCCATCACCACTGAACCAGGTGAAGCCCTCCTCTCTGGGATGCATGATTTTAAAACAGTCCAGAAGTTTAAAATCCCTTGCATAGGCCCTGTAATAAAACCGATGTTTTATCAACTTTAAAATCTTCCCCTGCTCCTTTCCTATCATTTCTGCTTAAAACACAATTAAAATCCCCTCCTACAACTAACGGTGCCCTACCTAGCATGTGGGACTGTAAGTCTTCAAAAAGGTCATACCTGTCATTTTTTCCGTTAAAGCCATAACTATTTAAGACGTTAAAATCTTTTTCCATAAAAGTCAGTTGTGCTAAAAGTGCTCCTACCATTTCTCACCACAGTGCTGCCCTTCACCAAGACCAGAGGGTTTTTGATTAAAATGGCCACGCCATCGTTCCTGTTTTCGTTGGATCCGCTCCATAGTGATGTTTGTGGCCATAACACCTCCCACTCTTTGTAGTGATTTAAAAACGGTAGACAACACTCCTGTAGTAAAAACACATCTGACTTAAGAGAGCTAAGAAAGGATAAAACACTCTGGGCTGTAACTCGCGACTTCACGCTTCTCACATTTATGGTTGAGAAGGTGAGTGTCATGAATATGGTTAAAAACAACAAGTATGCCATTTTTAAAAGACTAAAATAAAGGCAGTTAATTTATCTCATGTGAGTGGAGCTCTTCCTTCACTCTCATGGGCGAGAGGTGACGGGGTTGAGCTCCATTCCCCTTTCGGACTCTAGGGGTTGGCCTCTGACACGCAAGGTTGCATTGAGCTTTGAGTCCTTCGGAGTTGATTGCAGAGCTATTGTCAAGAAAGAGACCTCATTTGGGGAACTGGAGGGAAAGACTCTGGGCTCATCCACAGATGAACTGTCTGATGAGATCCCAGCTCTTCCCCTCTTCTCTGAGACTACAGGAGACTCAGAGGACAATTCCGATATGGGCCTCTTGGACTGTTGTGGCGTTGGGGAGGGAGGCATCCTCACTAATACTCCCTGATTGGTTGTTTTCAAATTCTGAGCTAGCTCCGCCTTTTGCCTGCATTGGCCCATTTTCTTCTCCCTTTTCCACTACTGGGGCCTTTGCAGGCCCCTCCCCATCACCTGATCCTTGTCCTCCAGTCACAGGAGTTCCAGGTCATTCAAATTTTTTTCTCCAGCCTCCTCAATTAGCTCTGTAACGGTCTCATTTTGTCCACCATTTTACCTTGTCCCCATCTTGTTCAGCTTGTTTTGCTGCCTTTAGTTTGTTGGCAAAAGAGTTTGGGCAATCTCTGAAGAGGTGGTTTGTCTCTCCACAGAGGTTGCACTTTCTGCCATTGGGACATTCCTCAAAGGTATGCCCAATTTCTCTACATTTGCCACAAATGATGTGCTGGTATGCTTCTGCCAGGTGCCCGTCCTCACCACACTTGCGGCAGAGTTTTGGCTGACCCTGGTAGTGGATGTAGCACCCTGTTATTTCCCAGAACTATCATTGGTGGCAGGTGTTTCAGGCCCTGGAAGCCCTGAGGGTCCTGCCATTGTTGGATGGGGACCCTCCAAGCATAATTCCAGATGCCATCCTCATGACGCACCTTGGTAGCCTGTCCTTTAACAGTACAATATCTACCCAGCCACGAACAAATGTCTTCAGCATTCACCGTCTCATTAAACATTCTGACAATGACCGTTTTAGAGGCATAAGAACAGATACTACACTTGATCTTAGCCAAAAGGCCGAGAAGCGATGAGCCCTCACTTTTTGCCGGCCGAGCCCAGCTCCGTGAACAGTTCAGAATTGTCGTGGTGCACTCATTTCACTCGGGCATAACAATGGCTGCTACTTAGCGCCTCCGCCCAAACGGCCCATGTCACAGCCCCAAACCAGTTGTTGTTAAGGGCAGCCAATTCTTTTCCTTTTCCTTTTCATTTTCTTTTCTTTTCACATGCACACAAGGCTAAGCAAAACAGCAAAGCCCACCAAAAATAAGTTTAACTCATTGGTGTTCCTCTCCACGGAAGTCTTTAGTAAAAGGCGAAAGACTTATGCGTTATGAAGAGAAACCCGAGTAAGTACAGGCCTCTCCTCAAGAGCAGCCGAAGACCCTAGTCATCCCAGCCACTACCCTCACGGTAAGCCTCACTCGTCTCATCAAGCAGCACATCCACGGTAACTCCCATTCCCCCACCCTCTATCCAATGAGATTGTGGTGTAGTAAAGGCCTGGCTCTTAAACACAGGCTACCAAACATCAGCTACCAAACATCAGAAATAGCCAGGCCCCTGAAAACACTCTGTGACGAGAGAGGGAAAATGCAGCACACCTTCAACAGGTATCGTTGGCCACTCAAAGGACTGTGTTTGTTTCCACAACTCCAAGCCATAGAAAGTGCCACCCACTTTGACTCATGTCTGTTGGTCCAGTGCCAAACTGACTAATCAATATCTCTGAGAGCGTCAGGATTTGCTTTTCCACAAAGGCAGGAGAAGGGTGCACCGTTCCTAGCGGCAATGCAATGCCAGGTCGATGCGTGGAGTGAACGGAGCAAGCCCCTTTTTCAGCTCCCGGTGGCAAAAATCCGTTTTAATATATTGTCCCCATATAGAGGACATATCAGATATTAAACTGATAAGAACAGATACTACACTTGATCTTAGCCAAAAGGCCGAGAAGCGATGAGCCCTCACTTTTTGCCGGCCGAGCCCAGCTCCGTGAACAGTTCAGAATTGTCGTGGTGCACTCATTTCACTCGGGCATAACAATGGCTGCTACTTAGCGCCTCCGCCCAAACGGCCCATGTCACATTGCCCCAAACCAGTTGTTGTTAAGGGCAGCCAATTCTTTTCCTTTTCCTTTTCATTTTTTCTTTTCACATGCACACAAGGCTAAGCAAAACAGCAAAGCCCACCAAAAATAAGTTTAACTCATTGGTGTTCCTCTCCACGGAAGTCTTTAGTAAAAGGCGAAAGACTTATGCGTTATGAAGAGAAACCCGAGTAAGTACAGGCCTCTCCTCAAGAGCAGCCGAAGACCCTAGTCATCCCAGCCACTACCCTCACGGTAAGCCTCACTCGTCTCATCAAGCAGCACATCCACGGTAACTCTCCATTCCCCCACCCTCTATCCAATGAGATTGTGGTGTAGTAAAGGCCTGGCTCTTAAACACAGGCTACCAAACATCAGAAATAGCCAGGCCCCTGAAAACACTCTGTGACGAGAGAGGGAAAATGCAGCACACCTTCAACAACAGGTATCGTTGGCCACTCAAAGGACTGTGTTTGTTTCCACAACTCCAAGCCATAGAAAGTGCCACCCACTTTGACTCATGTCTGTTGGTCCAGTGCCAAACTGACTAATCAATATCTCTGAGAGCGTCAGGATTTGCTTTTCCACAAGGCAGGAGAAGGGTGCACCGTTCCTAGCGGCAATGCAATGCCAGGTCGATGCGTGGAGTGAACGGAGCAAGCCCCTTTTTCAGCTCCCGGTGGCAAAAATCCGTTTAATATATTGTCCCCATATAGAGGACATATCAGATATTAAACTGATAAGAACAGATACTACACTTGATCTTAGCCAAAAGGCCGAGAAGCGATGAGCCCTCACTTTTTGCCGGCCGAGCCCAGCTCCGTGAACAGTTCAGAATTGTCGTGGTGCACTCATTTCACTCGGGCATAACAATGGCTGCTACTTAGCGCCTCCGCCCAAACGGCCCATGTCACATCCCCAAACCAGTTGTTGTTAAGGGCAGCCAATTCTTTTCCTTTTCCTTTTCATTCTTTTCTTTTCACATGCACACAAGGCTAAGCAAAACAGCAAAGCCCACCAAAAATAAGTTTAACTCATTGGTGTTCCTCTCCACGGAAGTCTTTAGTAAAAGGCGAAAGACTTATGCGTTATGAAGAGAAACCCGAGTAAGTACAGGCCTCTCCTCAAGAGCAGCCGAAGACCCTAGTCATCCCAGCCACTACCCTCACGGTAAGCCTCACTCGTCTCATCAAGCAGCACATCCACGGTAACTCCCATTCCCCCACCCTCTATCCAATGAGATTGTGGTGTAGTAAAGGCCTGGCTCTTAAACACAGGCTACCAAACATCAGAAATAGCCAGGCCCCTGAAAACACTCTGTGACGAGAGAGGGAAAATGCAGCACACCTTCAACAGGTATCGTTGGCCACTCAAAGGACTGTGTTTGTTTCCACAACTCCAAGCCATAGCAAAGTGCCACCCACTTTGACTCATGTCTGTTGGTCCAGTGCCAAACTGACTAATCAATATATCTCTGAGAGCGTCAGGATTTGCTTTTCCACAAGGCAGGAGAAGGGTGCACCGTTCCTAGCGGCAATGCAATGCCAGGTCGATGGTCGATGCGTGGAGTGAACGGAGCAAGCCCCTTTTTCAGCTCCCGGTGGCAAAAATCCGTTTAATATATTGTCCCCATATAGAGGACATATCAGATATTAAACTGATAAGAACAGATACTACACTTGATCTTAGCCAAAAGGCCGAGAAGCGATGAGCCCTCACTTTTTGCCGGCCGAGCCCAGCTCCGTGAACAGTTCAGAATTGTCGTGGTGCACTCATTTCACTCGGACAGCATAATTCAATGGCTCGGGCATAACAATGGCTGCTACTTAGCGCCTCCGCCCAAACGGCCCATGTCACATCCCCAAACCAGTTGTTGTTAAGGGCAGCCAATTTTTTTCCTTTTCCTTTTCTTTTCTTTTCACATGCACACAAGGCTAAGCAAAACAGCAAAGCCCACCAAAAATAAGTTTAACTCATTGGTGTTCCTCTCCACGGAAGTCTTTAGTAAAAGGCGAAAGACTTATGCGTTATGAAGAGAAACCCGAGTAAGTACAGGCCTCTCCTCAAGAGCAGCCGAAGACCCTAGTCATCCCAGCCACTACCCTCACGGTAAGCCTCACTCGTCTCATCAAGCAGCACATCCACGGTAACTCCCATTCCCCCACCCTCTATCCAATGAGATTGTGGTGTAGTAAAGGCCTGGCTCTTAAACACAGGCTACCAAACATCAGAAATAGCCAAAAGTACAGTCAGGCCCCTGAAAACACTCTGTGACGAGAGAGGGAAAATGCAGCACACCTTCAACAGGTATCGTTGGCCACTCAAAGGACTGTGTTTGTTTCCACAACTCCAAGCCATAGAAAGTGCCACCCACTTTGACTCATGTCTGTTGGTCCAGTGCCAAGCCTGCCAAACTGTAATCAATATCTCTGCCAAACTGTCTAATCAATATTTCTGTGCCAAGCTACTAATCAATATCTCTGATTTGCTTTTCCAGCGTCATCAATATCTGAGTCTTCAATATCTCGTCAGATTTGCTTTTCCAGAAGGCAGATTGCTTTTCCACAAGTTCCTAGCGGCAGGAGAAGGGTGCACCGTTCCTAGCGGCAATGCAATGCCAGGTCGGAGTGAACGGAGCAAGCCCCTTTTGAACGGAGCAAGCCCCTTTTTCAGCTCCCGGTGGCAAAAATCCGTTTAATGCTTAATATATTGTCCCCATATAGAGGACATATCAGATATTAAACTGATAAGAACAGATACTACACTTGATTTAGCCAAAAGGCCGAGAAGCGATGAGCCCTTTTTTTTTTTTTTGAGACAATTTTATTGACACTCTTTCAGACATATTTCACAAAAGTTTTCACTTATTTAACATAGAAAGGACATACAAAATAAATACAAGTCAAACAATAAATAAGTCATCTGTAAAATCCTATTTAAAACAATAAAAAACAAGTTGTTTTAAGAGGCATTACAGAGAAAGGAGACAGTTTAAGTTTATACATAAGTTTTTGCATGTCGTTTTGTTTGAGTGTCATTTTTAAAAGTCTTTAAAGCCGAAGTGCAGTTAAAACTCAAAACAGCAAAGCCCACCAAAAATCATTTCTATTTTTGTTGCAGGAGCAGGAGTGAGTCCCTACCAAGGGTTTTCCCACTCCTCCAAACAGTGTCGGTCTCTCGGGATTCTGTTCAGGTGCTCAGAAGGGACCCTCACCCTGATGCTCCTTCCCACCTGCCTCTCCCGGAGAGTCAGGCCGCTGCTGCTTTGACCTTGTCTTGTGTGGCTCCGGCTCCTTCGCCTCGTATCCGAATGGGCACAGAGGCGATTCTTCTATTGCGGCTGTGTCCTAGGCCTGCCGCCTGCAGCTCCGGCTGTCTGGACCGTTGCTGCGGCCATCCGGATCACAGCCACGGGGGGGGGGATCTGCATGTGCTTTCTTACCAGCAAGTTTCTGGAGGTCCACATGGCGTCTTTGATGGCGGCAATGGGTGAGCCACTGCTTTGCAAAGTCATGTGCTGATATTTGTTTCTTTTGGCTCACCCCATACAGCACCAGCAGCAGCTGTGCTGTAAGGACCTCCCTTGCTGGCAAGTACAGGGAATTGTAAGGAGCCGGCCATTGCCCACTGGTCTACGGCAGCGCTGCACTCCCAGAGCAGATGCCTCACCGACTCAGGTGCGCCACAGCCTGGTCGGGGGCAAGCAAGTTGAGTGCGTCGACATGCCTCGGGAGTGCATTACGGACCTGACTGGGAGGATCTCGTGAGCCACCATCCATGACAGGTCCCGGAGTCTGTTTGGAAGAGCAGGATGGTTGACATTGCGCCAAACTGTTGAGGGCTCGCCAAGAGCCAGTCCGCGCACTGGACTCACTGGTTCCCGCTCCTGCACAGCGAAAATAAGAGAACGGTGGTTAGTTAAAACTTGCAGCTCTTCTTGTTCAATGTTGAAATGCTTTAAGAAAGTCTGAATAAAAGTGTAGGCTGGTGGCAGGTTAAAAGAAACAGGGACTCTCAGGTCTGTGGGTAAAAGTTTCAGTTTTCTTAGGTATGACCCCATCCAGAACTGTGTCATTGCTGCAGTCTTGGGGTTTCTAGATGGGGTGGTGGCGGCTGCAATGTGTTGTGCAATATATCTGCTTCCTAAAAACAGGCACAGGTCTGGCACTCCTTTTCCTCCTTTCTCTTTTGGTCTCTTCATTAGGTTTCTCTGCAGTCGTTCCGACTTAGACCCCCACAGGAAGTAGAAGATGGCTCTCTCCAGATCTAAAAGCACTTTTCTTGGTGGGATAAAAACAGAACTGATTAGTAAAAGCAAAGGTAAAATCACTGCTTTGATGATTAAAACCTTTCCTTCCATGGTCAGTCCTCTAAGTCCCCAGTACCCTAGTCTCTGCCTGACTTTCCCTACCACGTCTGGCCAATTTGTTTTACCTCCACCCTTCCCTGTCAAATTTGATCCCTAGTATTCTTTGGTCGGTCTGTGTCACAGTCAGCGGGAGTCCTGTCGTCTCAGTTGCTTTCCACGGTCCATAAAATTGGGCTTGGGTCTTGCTTCTGTTCAGTGTTGACCCAGAGGCCTGTCCAAACCAATCAGTCAAGTCCAGCGTCCTGTAGATAGATAAAATATCAGTGCATAAAATATTTATATCATCCATGTATAAAACACATTTTGTTTCAAGCCCACCACTCCCAGGTGCCCCAATCCCATTGATTCGTTGGTCCCTTCTCAAGATCTGTGCCAGTGGCTCTATACAGAGCACGTAGAGGAGGGCAGATAATGGACAACCCTGACGGACGCCACAGTTTATATTTACTGCTTTTGTCAGATGCCCATTTACAATGAATTTGCTGGTAATGCCCCGGTACAGCAGTCCCACCCAAGCTATAAACCTATTTGGGAACCCCATTTTTTGCAGTACCTGGAACAGGTACTAGGTGCGAGACCCGATCAAATGCTTTTTCAAAGTCTAAATTTAGGACTACTAGCCGGATGTTTCTGTCTCTCGCATAACAGATGGTGTCACGAATCAGTATGAGGCTGTCGGTGATCTTCCTCCCTGGGATGGCACAGGCTTGATCTGGGTGAATCAGCCCCTCTAAGAACAACGACATCCGTGATGCTAAAACCTTACTAAAAAGTTTACAATCAACATTTAAAAGTGTGATAGGTCTCCAGTTTTTCAGGTCGGTCTTGTCTTTGTCTTTATAGAGGAGAGTCACTATCCCTGTTCTAAAACTATCAGGAAGTTGGTCAAGCTTTTCACATTCCTTAAAAACAACAAACAAGTCAGGTGCTAAAAGATCCCAAAATGTTAAATAAAATTCCAAAGGAAGTCCGTCTTCTCCGGGAGACTTACCCACCTTAAAACTTTTAATGCATTTATTTAACTCAAGGATGGTAAAATCTTGGGTTAAAAGCACACTGTCCTTGACTTTCCTTTCAATGAATTTTAAAACTTCAGACATGGTGTCTTTTTTTTACAGGTTTTTCATCGTAGAGTTGGCTATAAAACTCTTCCACAGTTGCCTTGATGTCTTGTGTTGTGTCAGCTGTGCACCCATTTCCTTTTTGTAGTTTTAAAATGTTCCCCCCTTTATTTACAATTTTCTTAAAAAAATATCTTGTGCACTTCTCTCCTTCCTCTATTTCTCTTTCTTTGCTCCTTAAAATGACACCTTTACTTTTAAATTCTGATAAACGCAACATTTCTGTTTTAATTTCTTTTATTTCTTCGTTAAAATCCATCCCTTCTAGATTTAATTTAAAATACCGTTGGAGTCTTTTTTGCAGTCCTAACATGCGTCTATTGTCCCTGTCTTTTTTTCTCTTACCTGCCTTTCTAAAAAAAGTCTGGGTCCTTTCTTTGACCTTTTCCCACCAGTGTGCACGTGAAACATAAAAGTCTTGAAGGGTCTGCCACTCTCGGTACTGCTCCCTATACTGGCTAACTAATTCCCTATCTTCTCAAAGGGAGCAGTTGAGTTTCCACAGACCACTTCCTGCTGTCACACCAGAAGAGAGTGAAAGAGTGCACGAAAGTATTGCGTGATCGGAAAAGAAAGCAGGTTCTAATCTAGCATCGGTTGGTGGGCAATCACGTGATAAAATGTAGTTAATGCGAGAGGCTTTGGTGCCATCACCACTGAACCAGGTGAAGCCCTCCTCTCTGGGATGCATGATTTTAAAACAGTCCAGAAGTTTAAAATCCCTTGCATAGGCCCTGTAATAAAACCGATGTTTTATCAACTTTAAAATCTTCCCCTGCTCCTTTCCTATCATTTCTGCTTAAAACACAATTAAAATCCCCTCCTACAACTAACGGTGCCCTACCTAGCATGTGGGACTGTAAGTCTTCAAAAAGGTCATACCTGTCATTTTTTCCGTTAAAGCCATAACTATTTAAGACGTTAAAATCTTTTTCCATAAAAGTCAGTTGTGCTAAAAGTGCCCTACCATTTCTCACCACAGTGCTGCCCTTCACCAAGACCAGAGGGTTTTTGATTAAAATGGCCACGCCATCGTTCCTGTTTTCGTTGGATCCGCTCCATAGTGATGTTTGTGGCCATAACACCTCCCACTCTTTGTAGTGATTTAAAAACGGTAGACAACACTCCTGTAGTAAAAACACATCTGACTTAAGAGAGCTAAGAAAGGATAAAACACTCTGGGCTGTAACTCGCGACTTCACGCTTCTCACATTTATGGTTGAGAAGGTGAGTGTCATGAATATGGTTAAAAACAACAAGTATGCCATTTTTAAAAGACTAAAATAAAGGCAGTTAATTTATCTCATGTGAGTGGAGCTCTTCCTTCACTCTCATGGGCGAGAGGTGACGGGGTTGAGCTCCATTCCCCTTTCGGACTCTAGGGGTTGGCCTCTGACGCAAGGTTGCATTGAGCTTTGAGTCCTTCGGAGTTGATTGCAGAGCTATTGTCAAGAAAGAGACCTCATTTGGGGAACTGGAGGGAAAGACTCTGGGCTCATCCACAGATGAACTGTCTGATGAGATCCCAGCTCTTCCCCTCTTCTCTGAGACTACAGGAGACTCAGAGGACAATTCCGATATGGGCCTCTTGGACTGTTGTGGCGTTGGGGAGGGAGGCATCCTCACTAATACTCCCTGATTGGTTGTTTTCAAATTCTGAGCTAGCTCCGCCTTTTGCCTGCATTGGCCCATTTTCTTCTCCCTTTTCCACTACTGGGGCCTTTGCAGGCCCCTCCCCATCACCTGATCCTTGTCCTCCAGTCACAGGAGTTCCAGGTCATTCAAATTTTTTTCTCCAGCCTCCTCAATTAGCTCTGTAACGGTCTCATTTTGTCCACCATTTTCCTTGTCCCCATCTTGTTCAGCTTGTTTTGCTGCCTTTAGTTTGTTGGCAAAAGAGTTTGGGCAATCTCTGAAGAGGTGGTTTGTCTCTCCACAGAGGTTGCACTTTCTGCCATTGGGACATTCCTCAAAGGTATGCCCAATTTCTCTACATTTGCCACAAATGATGTGCTGGTATGCTTCTGCCAGGTGCCCGTGCCTCACCACACTTGCGGCAGAGTTTTGGCTGACCCTGGTAGTGGATGTAGCACCCTGTTATTTCCCAGAACTATCATTGGTGGCAGGTGTTTCAGGCCCTGGAAGCCCTGAGGGTCCTGCCATTGTTGGATGGGGACCCTCCAAGCATAATTCCAGATGCCATCCTCATGACGCACCTTGGTAGCCTGTCCTTTAACAGTACAATATCTACCCAGCCACGAACAAATGTCTTCAGCATTCACCGTCTCATTAAACATTCTGACAATGACCGTTTTAGAGGCATAAGAACAGATACTACACTTGATCTTAGCCAAAAGGCCGAGAAGCGATGAGCCCTCACTTTTTGCCGGCCGAGCCCAGCTCCGTGAACAGTTCAGAATTGTCGTGGTGCACTCATTTCACTCGGGCATAACAATGGCTGCTACTTAGCGCCTCCGCCCAAACGGCCCATGTCACAGCCCCAAACCAGTTGTTGTTAAGGGCAGCCAATTCTTTTCCTTTTCCTTTTCATTCTTTTCTTTTTTCACATGCACACAAGGCTAAGCAAAACAGCAAAGCCCACCAAAAATAAGTTTAACTCATTGGTGTTCCTCTCCACGGAAGTCTTTAGTAAAAGGCGAAAGACTTATGCGTTATGAAGAGAAACCCGAGTAAGTACAGGCCTCTCCTCAAGAGCAGCCGAAGACCCTAGTCATCCCAGCCACTACCCTCACGGTAAGCCTCACTCGTCTCATCAAGCAGCACATCCACGGTAACTCCCATTCCCCCACCCTCTATCCAATGAGATTGTGGTGTAGTAAAGGCCTGGCTCTTAAACACAGGCTACCAAACATCAGAAATAGCCAGGCCCCTGAAAACACTCTGTGACGAGAGAGGGAAAATGCAGCACACCTTCAACAGGTATCGTTGGCCACTCAAAGGACTGTGTTTGTTTCCACAACTCCAAGCCATAGAAAGTGCCACCCACTTTGACTCATGTCTGTTGGTCCAGTGCCAAACTGACTAATCAATATCTTCTGAGAGCGTCAGGATTTGCTTTTCCACAAGGCAGGAGAAGGGTGCACCGTTCCTAGCGGCAATGCAATGCCAGTAATGCCAGGTCGATGCGTGGAGTGAACGGAGCAAGCCCCTTTTTCAGCTCCCGGTGGCAAAAATCCGTTTAATATATTGTCCCCATATAGAGGACATATCAGATATTAAACTGATAAGAACAGATACTACACTTGATCTTAGCCAAAAGGCCGAGAAGCGATGAGCCCTCACTTTTTGCCGGCCGAGCCCAGCTCCGTGAACAGTTCAGAATTGTCGTGGTGCACTCATTTCACTCGGGCATAACAATGGCTGCTACTTAGCGCCTCCGCCCAAACGGCCCATGTCACAGCCCCAAACCAGTTGTTGTTAAGGGCAGCCAATTCTTTTCCTTTTCCTTTTCATTTTCTTTTCTTTTCACATGCACACAAGGCTAAGCAAAACAGCAAAGCCCACCAAAAATAAGTTTAACTCATTGGTGTTCCTCTCCACGGAAGTCTTTAGTAAAAGGCGAAAGACTTATGCGTTATGAAGAGAAACCCGAGTAAGTACAGGCCTCTCCTCAAGAGCAGCCGAAGACCCTAGTCATCCCAGCCACTACCCTCACGGTAAGGTAAGCCTCACTCGTCTCATCAAGCAGCACATCCACGGTAACTCTCCATTCCCCCACCCTCTATCCAATGAGATTGTGGTGTAGTAAAGGCCTGGCTCTTAAACACAGGCTACCAAACATCAGAAATAGCCAGGCCCCTGAAAACACTCTGTGACGAGAGAGGGAAAATGCAGCACACCTTCAACAGGTATCGTTGGCCACTCAAAGGACTGTGTTTGTTTCCACAACTCCAAGCCATAGAAAGTGCCACCCACTTTGACTCATGTCTGTTGGTCCAGTGCCAAACTGACTAATCAATATCTCTGAGAGCGTCAGGATTTGCTTTTCCACAAAGGCAGGAGAAGGGTGCACCGTTCCTAGCGGCAATGCAATGCCAGGTCGATGCGTGGAGTGAACGGAGCAAGCCCCTTTTTCAGCTCCCGGTGGTGGCAAAAATCCGTTTAATATATTGTCCCCATATAGAGGACATATCAGATATTAAACTGATAAGAACAGATACTACACTTGATCTTAGCCAAAAGGCCGAGAAGCGATGAGCCCTCACTTTTTGCCGGCCGAGCCCAGCTCCGTGAACAGTTCAGAATTGTCGTGGTGCACTCATTTCACTCGGGCATAACAATGGCTGCTACTTAGCGCCTCCGCCCAAACGGCCCATGTCACATCCCCAAACCAGTTGTTGTTAAGGGCAGCCAATTTTTTTCCTTTTCCTTTTCTTTTCTTTTCACATGCACACAAGGCTAAGCAAAACAGCAAAGCCCACCAAAAATAAGTTTAACTCATTGGTGTTCCTCTCCACGGAAGTCTTTAGTAAAAGGCGAAAGACTTATGCGTTATGAAGAGAAACCCGAGTAAGTACAGGCCTCTCCTCAAGAGCAGCCGAAGACCCTAGTCATCCCAGCCACTACCCTCACGGTAAGCCTCACTCGTCTCATCAAGCAGCACATCCACGGTAACTCTCCATTCCCCCACCCTCTATCCAATGAGATTGTGGTGTAGTAAAGGCCTGGCTCTTAAACACAGGCTACCAAACATCAGAAATAGCCAGGCCCCTGAAAACACTCTGTGACGAGAGAGGGAAAATGCAGCACACCTTCAACAGGTATCGTTGGCCACTCAAAGGACTGTGTTTGTTTCCACAACTCCAAGCCATAGAAAGTGCCACCCACTTTGACTCATGTCTGTTGGTCCAGTGCCAAACTGACTAATCAATATCTCTGAGAGCGTCAGGATTTGCTTTTCCACAAAGGCAGGAGAAGGGTGCACCGTTCCTAGCGGCAATGCAATGCCAGGTCGATGATGCGTGGAGTGAACGGAGCAAGCCCCTTTTTCAGCTCCCGGTGGTGGCAAAAATCCGTTTAATATATTGTCCCCATATAGAGGACATATCAGATATTAAACTGATAAGAACAGATACTACACTTGATCTTAGCCAAAAGGCCGAGAAGCGATGAGCCCTCACTTTTTGCCGGCCGAGCCCAGCTCCGTGAACAGTTCAGAATTGTCGTGGTGCACTCATTTCACTCGGGCATAACAATGGCTGCTACTTAGCGCCTCCGCCCAAACGGCCCATGTCACATCCCCAAACCAGTTGTTGTTAAGGGCAGCCAATTTTTTTCTTTTCCTTTTCCTTTTCATTTTCTTTTCTTTTCTTTTCACATGCACACAAGGCTAAGCAAAACAGCAAAGCCCACCAAAAATAAGTTTAACTCATTGGTGTTCCTCTCCACGGAAGTCTTTAGTAAAAGGCGAAAGACTTATGCGTTATGAAGAGAAACCCGAGTAAGTACAGGCCTCTCCTCAAGAGCAGCCGAAGACCCTAGTCATCCCAGCCACTACCCTCACGGTAAGCCTCACTCGTGTCTCATCAAGCAGCACATCCACGGTAACTCCCATTCCCCCACCCTCTATCAAGCACAGGCCCCTCCAATGAGATTGTGGTGTAGTAAAGGCTGGCTTTTATCCAATGAGATTCAGCCAGTGGTGTAAAAGCACTAAAGGCCTGGCTCTTAAACACAGGCTACCAAACATCAGAAATAGCCAGGCCCCTGAAAACACTCTGAAAACACTGAAAACTGCAGACACACCTGTGTATCGTTGGCCAGGACTCAAAGGATCAGTGTTTGTTTCCAAGGTTCACTTATGAGGCCAGGTTTCCTGCAAACTCTTCCACCACTGCAATCAAAAGGTATCTCTGTGCCCCTAGAGTGCCAAACCAAAGCTTGTTTGACTCATGTCTGTTGGTCCAGAGGGAAAATCAGCAAAGACCCTGCACACCTTCAACAGACTAATCAATATCTCTGTTGGCCACTCAAAGGACTGTGTTTGTTTCCACAACTCCAAGCCATACAAAGGCCACCCACTACAAGTGCCACCCACTGCCACTTTGACTGAGACGTCAGCCATGTCTGCTTGGTCCAGTGCCAAACTGACTAATCAATATTTCTGAGAGCGTCAGGATTTGCTTTTCCACAATGGCAGTTCCTAGAGAAGGGTGCACCGTGCGTCCTGCGGCAACGGAGCAAGCCCCTTTTTCAGCTCCAGTGGAGCCCTGAATTACCGGTGGCAAAAATCCGTTTAATATATTGTCCCCATATAGAGGACATATCAGATATTAAACTGATAAGAACAGATTTTTTTTTTTTTTTTAGACAATTTTATTGACACTCTTTCAGACATATTTCACAAAAGTTTTCACTTATTTAACATAGAAAGGACATACAAAATAAATACAAGTCAAACAATAAATAAGTCATCTGTAAAATCCTATTTAAAACAATAAAAAACAAGTTGTTTTAAGAGGCATTACAGAGAAAGGAGACAGTTTAAGTTTATACATAAGTTTTTGCATGTCGTTTTGTTTGAGTGTCATTTTTAAAAGTCTTTAAAGCCGAGTGCAGTTAAAACTCTCATTTCTATTTTTGTTGCAGGAGCGGAGTGAGTCCCTACCAAGGGTTTTCCCACTCCTCCAAACAGTGTCGGTCTCTCGGGATTCTGTTCAGGTGCTCAGAAGGGACCCTCACCCTGATGCTCCTTCCCACCTGCCTCTCCCGGAGAGTCAGGCCGCTGCTGCTTTGACCTTGTCTTGTGTGGCTCCGGCTCCTTCGTCCGAATGGGCACAGAGGCGATTCTTCTTCATGCGGCTGTGTCCTAGGCCTGCCGCCTGCAGCTCCGGCTGTCTGGACCGTTGCTGCGGCCATCCGGATCACAGCCACGGGGGGGATCTGCATGTGTGCTTTCTTACCAGCAAGTTTCTAGGAGGTCCACATGGCGTCTTTGATGGCGGCAAGGGTGAGCCACTGCTTTGCAAAGTCATGTGCTGATATTTGTTTCTTTTGGCTCACCCCATACAGCACCAGCTGTGCTGTAAGGACCTCCCTTGCTGGCAAGTACGGGAATTGTAAGGAGCCGGCCATTGCCCACTGGTCTACGGCAGCGCTGCACTCCCAGAGCAGATGCCTCACCCTGAGACTCAGGTGCGCCACAGCCTGGTCGGGGGCAAGTTGAGTGCGTCGACATGCCTCGGGAGTGCATTACGGACCTGACTGGGAGGATCTCGTGAGCCACCATCCATGACAGGTCCCGGAGTCTGTTTGGAAGAGCAGGATGGTTGACATTGCGCCAAACTGTTGAGGGCTCGCCAAGAGCCAGTCCGCGCACTGGACTCACTGGTTCCCGCTCCTGCACAGCGAAAATAAGAGAACGGTGGTTAGTTAAAACTTGCAGCTCTTCTTGTTCAATGTTGAAATGCTTTAAGAAAGTCTGAATAAAAGTGTAGGCTGGTGGCAGGTTAAAAGAAACAGGGACTCTCAGGTCTGTGGGTAAAAGTTTCAGTTTTCTTAGGTATGACCCCATCCAGAACTGTGTCATTGCTGCAGTCTTGGGGTTTCTAGATGGGGCGGTGGCGGCTGCAATGTGTTGTGCAATATATCTGCTTCCTAAAAACAGGCACAGGTCTGGCACTCCTTTTCCTCCTTTCTCTTTTGGTCTCTTCATTAGGTTTCTCTGCAGTCGTTCCCACTTAGACCCCTACAGGAAGTAGAAGATGGCTCTCTCCAGATCTAAAAGCACTTTTCTTGGTGGGATAAAAACAGAACTGATTAGTAAAAGCAAAGGTAAAATCACTGCTTTGATGATTAAAACCTTTCCTTCCATGGTCAGTCCTCTAAGTCCCCAGTACCCTAGTCTCTGCCTGACTTTCCCTACCACGTCTGGCCAATTTGTTTTACCTCCACCCTCCCTGTCAAATTTGATCCCTAGTATTCTTTGGTCGGTCTGTGTCACAGTCAGCGGGAGTCCTGTCGTCTCAGTTGCTTTCCACGGTCCATAAAATTGGGCTTG
The DNA here is from genome assembly GCA_023238725.1 of Scortum barcoo. Classification (NCBI taxonomy): domain Eukaryota; kingdom Metazoa; phylum Chordata; class Actinopteri; order Centrarchiformes; family Terapontidae; genus Scortum; species Scortum barcoo. The sequence goes on from CM041547.1 coordinate 23,728,783, forward strand.
GGTCTTGCTTCTGTTCAGTGTTGACCCAGAGGCCTGTCCAAACCAATCAGTCAAGTCCAGCGTCCTGTAGATAGATAAAATATCAGTGCATAAAATATTTATATCATCCATGTATAAAACACATTTTGTTTCAAGCCCACCACTCCCAGGTGCCCCAATCCCATTGATTCGTTGGTCCCTTCTCAAGATCTGTGCCAGTGGCTCTATACAGAGCACGTAGAGGAGGGCAGATAATGGACAACCCTGACGGACGCCACAGTTTATATTTACTGCTTTTGTCAGATGCCCATTTACAATGAATTTGCTGGTAATGCCCCGGTACAGCAGTCCCACCCAAGCTATAAACCTATTTGGGAACCCCATTTTTTGCAGTACCTGGAACAGGTACTGGTGCGAGACCCGATCAAATGCTTTTTCAAAGTCTAAATTTAGGACTACTAGCCGGATGTTTCTGTCTCTCGCATAACAGATGGTGTCACGAATCAGTATGAGGCTGTCGGTGATCTTCCTCCCTGGGATGGCACAGGCTTGATCTGGGTGAATCAGCCCCTCTAAGAACAACGACATCCGTGATGCTAAAACCTTACTAAAAAGTTTACAATCAACATTTAAAAGTGTGATAGGTCTCCAGTTTTTCAGGTCGGTCTTGTCTTTGTCTTTATAGAGGAGAGTCACTATCCCTGTTCTAAAACTATCAGGAAGTTGGTCAAGCTTTTCACATTCCTTAAAAACAACAAACAAGTCAGGTGCTAAAAGATCCCAAAATGTTAAATAAAATTCCAAAGGAAGTCCGTCTTCTCCGGGAGACTTACCCACCTTAAAACTTTTAATGCATTTATTTAACTCAAGGATGGTAAAATCTTGGGTTAAAAGCACACTGTCCTTGACTTTCCTTTCAATGAATTTTAAAACTTCAGACATGGTGTCTTTTTTTTACAGGTTTTTCCATCGTAGAGTTGGCTATAAAACTCTTCCACAGTTGCCTTGATGTCTTGTGTTGTGTCAGCTGTGCACCCATTTCCTTTTTGTAGTTTTAAAATGTTTCCCCCCTTTATTTACAATTTTCTTAAAAAAATATCTTGTGCACTTCTCTCCTTCCTCTATTTCTCTTTCTTTGCTCCTTAAAATGACACCTTTACTTTTAAATTCTGATAAACGCAACATTTCTGTTTTAATTTCTTTTATTTCTTCGTTAAAATCCATCCCTTCTAGATTTAATTTAAAATACCGTTGGAGTCTTTTTTGCAGTCCTAACATGCGTCTATTGTCCCTGTCTTTTTTTCTCTCTTACCTGCCTTTCTAAAAAAAGTCTGGGTCCTTTCTTTGACCTTTTCCCACCAGTGTGCACGTGAAACATAAAAGTCTTGAAGGGTCTGCCACTCTCGGTACTGCTCCCTATACTGGCTAACTAATTCCCTATCTTCTCAAAAGGGAGCAGTTGAGTTTCCACAGACCACTTCCTGCTGTCACACCAGAAGAGAGTGAAAGAGTGCACGAAAGTATTGCGTGATCGGAAAAGAAAGCAGGTTCTAATCTAGCATCGGTTGGTGGGCAATCACGTGATAAAATGTAGTTAATGCGAGAGGCTTTGGTGCCATCACCACTGAACCAGGTGAAGCCCTCCTCTCTGGGATGCATGATTTTAAAACAGTCCAGAAGTTTAAAATCCCTTGCATAGGCCCTGTAATAAAACCGATGTTTTATCAACTTTAAAATCTTCCCCTGCTCCTTTCCTATCATTTCTGCTTAAAACACAATTAAAATCCCCTCCTACAACTAACGGTGCCCTACCTAGCATGTGGGACTGTAAGTCTTCTAAAAAGGTTCATACCTGTCATTTTTTCCGTTAAAGCCATAACTAATTTAAGACGATTAAAATCTTTTTCCCATAAAAGTCAGTTGTGCTAAAAGTGCTCTACCATTTCTCACCACAGTGCTGCCCTTCACCAAGACCAGAGGGTTTTTGATTAAAATGGCCACGCCATCGTTCCTGTTTTCGTTGGATCCGCTCCATAGTGATGTTTGTGGCCATAACACCTCCCACTCTTTGTAGTGATTTAAAAACGGTAGACAACACTCCTGTAGTAAAAACACATCTGACTTAAGAGAGCTAAGAAAGGATAAAACACTCTGGGCTGTAACTCTTCTGCGACTTCACGCTTCTCACATTTATGGTTGAGAAGGTGAGTGTCATGAATATGGTTAAAAACAACAAGTATGCCATTTTTAAAAGACTAAAATAAAGGCAGTTAATTTATCTCATGTGAGTGGAGCTCTTCCTTCACTCTCATGGGCGAGAGGTGACGGGGTTGAGCTCCATTCCCCTTTCGGACTCTAGGGGTTGGCCTCTGACGCAAGGTTGCATTGAGCTTTGAGTCCTTCGGAGTTGATTGCAGAGCTATTGTCAAGAAAGAGACCTCATTTGGGGAACTGGAGGGAAAGACTCTGGGCTCATCCACAGATGAACTGTCTGATGAGATCCCAGCTCTTCCCCTCTTCTCTGAGACTACAGGAGACTCAGAGGACAATTCCGATATGGGCCTCTTGGACTGTTGTGGCGTTGGGGAGGGAGGCATCCTCACTAACACTCTCCTGATTGGTTGTTTTCAAATTCTGAGCTAGCTCTTAAAGGGGAGAGTCATTATGCAGTTGATATCCTGAGCCCAAAAATTTTTTGGATAAGCTTCCTGGAGAAATCAAGTCAATGTCTTGATTTCTCGAGGAAGCTTGAAAATGAAAATTCAACAAAGTGCAGTAGAACACTTCAGTGTTACACTCCGTATCTACAACAAGCTCTTCTAATTGGATGACCTGGAGCACAGCATTATTAATGACATCTTCCAAGAGTAAATGTTTGAAACAAATTTATTGGAAAAAAACAAATATTTTCTTAGTAGAAATAAAACCAGAGTTCAGTTAATATTAATTTAAAATTGATTAAATTATTATTAACTTTGATTTACATCACACCAAAATTTCCAGCAAATCAGAGCTCTTCTTTGTGTGTGTGTCAGGGTGTGGCCTCCCAGCGGCTCTGTCGTCTGAAGAGGTCAAAGGTAGAGTCAACAGGACATGCAGATGGCCGGGGCTTGTAGTCGATTGGCTCCTCCTCTGTTGGGAGGGGTTTCTGTCTGAGAAGGTCAGAGGTCCTGAACAGGAGCAGGGAGGGGCCATCTGTTGCCTTGTTGCCATGGCAGCGTGACGGCGGGACAAGCAATAGCCTTTCCTGCAGGAATTGGCTGATTAGCTCGTCCTCCCGCACCTCGACACTGACCAGTGAGGTGTAGAGAAGCTGAGAGCGAGAGACGTTTACAACTACAGACATAAAGAGAGAGAGAGTAAAAATATAACCAATATTGTGAAATACAAGATGTACAGTTACTCAAGTTAAAGTGAAATATAATGTAACAGGCTGGCAAATTTGTTATATAATTTCCTTGAGATCAGAATAACTCAACGTTAAATGAGGGTTAATGTACGTGTTATTTATTATTTTCCTCTGATTGCAACATGGTGTTATTCCAAGGAATGTGAAGTGCATTGAAAATTTACTGATACATTTTATTTTTTATTAATACTTATTAATTATTAAGAATACATACAATTAATACATTTAATACATTTAAAAGCTTCAATGAATTTTTTTGTTTTTGTGACACAGGTTTGTTGCACGTGCTGTCTAGACAAAAGATCCAAACCAGGAACAAACACAATCTCCATAAATGTCCATCTTAACCCTAAGGAGCAATATTATTTGTGATTGACAATCTGTGTGTAAATGTGTAATCTGCAAATATAAAAATATTTCCACAATCCTCCCCATATATGCTGTATTTCAGGAATGAATGGTTTTCAAATTATAATATCAGGAGATGTGTGTTTCTGTGTTTCCCTTACTTTTGTCTTTTCCTTGCATCTTAGGTTTTACATATTGAAAACAAGTAGTTTTTATGCTTGGCAGAGGAAGAAAGGTTAGTATATTGCTAAAAAATGAAAATGCAACAAAGTGCATTAGAAACTCATTTAGCAACAACACACAAGGCACGTGAAGTACTTTACTTCAGCATTAATACATGAAACTAACATATTTTGTATTTACATCAGATTTTCTGTATTTTATTTCACCTTTTGGCGCTCATTCAATTGTGTTATCTCATTGTGTCTTCTTCTGCAGTGATATAATGATGGTCATAAAACAACAGATGTGACATTTATCACCTATGGGCAGGCTTTAAAGGGAGGCTACTAGAAATTTATATTTTACATATGAATCAACTAAAGCTAAAAGAACTCAATGGGAGCTCAAAGGAATTTTTCATTTTATGTTGTTTCTGGTAGTCCTTGTGGACAAAGGCAGTAGTGTTTCACTTAATCTTGGGTTACAGGTTCCCGCCACCTCACTCCCCACTGCAAGGAGACTACTTTACTGTAAGGAGAGTGGTTGGCAGCTCTGGAGTTGGACTTTCAGGTAGCGGCTGAAGCAACTTGAACTCAGCCAGGGCAAACCCCAGTGCTGTTTCATCTGATTTTGCAGATAAATGTTGCCCTAACATCTGACCACTAGATAACTGACTACATGCCAATCAGGTGTAAAGCAAACATAAAAAATGTTAATCACAAGTAGAAATGCTTGTCTTCATTCCTAAATCCGATTTCATAGTAATGTTATCTAACAATCAAGCCAGCCAAGTCTAGGCAAATCAACATAACAATAACCCCCATAGCCACATCCTTGACAGCAACACAGAACACTAACCAACCACACAAGCAAACATATTGGTATTCGAGGCTGAAGGGTCATTTTACACATTCACCACATATAGCAAACACAAAATTAGTGGTTAGCTTTGAATCCTGCGATAATTCATCATATAACTTAAATAAATTAAATTATAAACATCACCTGTTATCATCTTACATGATTTTATTTTCAGTAAAGCAAATGAAAAAAAAAGATATGTTTCTGTCTTGTGTTTCTGTCACTACTGGCCAATATAGGCCATAGGCATATCATGATATCATGAATCTATTTCAGATTTCTAGATAAAAGGTATTGCTTAATGAGGTATTTTATACATTCAGAACACCAAAGAGAGTTCTTACACAGTAAGTCCAGGCGAAATTAAAAAAGAAGAAACAATACCCTGAAATATAAAAGTGTAATCATGAGATTACATTCATGATTGGAAACTTGATTTGTCCTATAATAATCAAAATTCTACCAGAAACTTTGTTTTTTGTTTGGTTCATTCTAGAAAGGCACAGTTGTCTTAAGCTCATTACCATTTAAGAGAAAAATACATTGCAGTATCGGTGTACTGGTAATACATGGATCATAAAGACAACATAAGCTTCTTTCAACATAGGTTTAAATTATAGCTTGTTTAAAACTAGACCCAGATAAGATGGCTGCCATACGGTTCCACCCCAGAGTAGCAAGTCTGCTTGACACTGTTGTATCTATAGGTATAATGGCATGCAACTGGAAAATTATCACCACCTGTTTATCTCAATAAATCATCTTCTAAAAAAATTATCTGCGCCAATAATAAGGTCACATAGTTAGTAGTGCTAGCACAGCAGTGTTGCTATATCTTTCAAAGTGACAAAAGTGAATTTGAAATATCAGCTTCTGCATGTTGTCTTAAATCAATAGTTTGACAAACTTGCACTTTTATTAAAAGCATGTATATAATATACTGTGAACAGATCTGCCAAACAAACTGTAAAGTTGTTGCTCAGGCACCAAAAGTACTAGTACATAAGCCAACAATATTTCAGCTGGTTTGCATTTATTGATATTCTGTCTGGAAATTCATCATGAAATAATACAAGCATACAAAGTAAACTTTCAACTTGACACATGGCACAGGAAAATGTATCTTTTAAGAGAAGACAACTATTCTGAACTAAAAGGTGAATCAGAGCACAAATAATATCTAAACTTCATAGTGATATTACTCCTGCATTTAATCTATCTTTTGTTCCAATATAAAACCGCAGTTAAAAAGTATCAGATAAGTCTGATTAGTAACTGATGTCTCATAAAGGGGTGTGTCGTTTGGACTAAAGATTTAAATGAAGGATGGACATGTAAATCCTCACTAATGTCCCCTCCAGGCATGAAAGATGTCTTTCATGATGATGGGCCAAATCAAATTTCCAGGTCATTTAGAGAGTGGAGGAAACATGAAATTTGGCAAGAGTGTGTGTGTGTGTGTGTGTGCGTCACCTTCAGTAGCTCTGGTGTTGATCAGGTTTTTGGTCCTCTCTGACCTCTGTAGAGTCTCCTTAATGGCTTTCTGAGAGTTAAATTCTGCCCCCTGCAGGACCAGGATGACAGCTTACCATGGTGACCATTCTGTTAGCCAGCTGTTAATCAGCTCAGTGATGATTTATTGGAAACATACTGAAAAATGGTGTGAACCTGTAGTGACTGAAGCTCTGTCTTCAGAGCCAGAGTGGTATTTAGCTCCACCCTCTCCAGACAGCCTGGATCTCGATTGGATACTGCAGCAGGATGATGTCTGGAGCCTCCGTAAACAGTAAGGAAGAGGAAGAAAAAAAAAAGTTTTTATTGATCATTCTACTGATAGGCAGGCACTAAGGTAGCCAAACTGATAAGGACAAATTAGACGTGAATACAATTTTACTGACAAAAATTGAACTTTGTGAGTTTAGTATAGAGGAAAGTATCCTTATTTACAGATTTACAGTTTCTATCAAAACGTATAGTTTAAAATAACGGGACATAACTGACAGCTTGTAACGTAAGATTACTTTTTGATTACTTTTTATCAACCTTTAATATAATGCAACTTTATGTTCTACTACAAAAGCTTCTATTATATTTACATTTGGATAACCAACTCGGAAGATGGATTACTAGTTTTCTCACCAATAGTACTCAGTAGTTAGAAAAGGTCAATTATCTGAGTCAATCTGTACCTCCACAGGTTAACCACATGGTGGTGCCTGTTTTCTTTATTTTTTATTTTGTATACAGATGAAGTTTATTGATGATGCAAGAATTTGTGGACTGGTGCGGCAGATCTTTTTCAGATTTAAATGTATTCACGTCATAATAAAAGAAAAATTATAATAGCCATTCATATCACAAGTGTCATGGCACAATAAATTGTCCAAACCCACAAACACGTCTGGGAACTGATTTAGTGAAAACACAGATGTTACTGTGAAAAGTATCTCTACCACCTATGGAAACTAAACTCCTTTGGAGTAAATCAGACAACACTGGCAACACGTCATTGTGCTGTATTTAAAGTTTTTTTTTCTTTAATTTATTTTCTGGTTTACATCTCTTTGTCAAAAAGACAAAAACAAAAGGTATTGTTAATTTCTGATATAAAATTACCAGCATAACAAAAAGATCCCCAATACATCTTAATGCTGAAGTCCTCAAAAAAAGCACACATCTCATCTATGACTTTTAGATTACCTGTATGTAAAGTAAATAGCCATCAAACCTGTGAACAGCCGCAGGACAGAAAATGGCCAGTTTATCTTGTGTATACATTATTACATCCACAAGCACTTTCAACCTCTCATTTCATTTTTTTTTTCTTTACATAAAGTGTCTTTGTGGTGTTGGATATTGTTGGCCTGCCGATAATTCGGCCTGAGGGACAGTTACCATTCTGAATTGAACCGAATACTAAACACAGATATGACAAAACTGTAAACTGAAAACTCACTGTAATAATATTTATTTTATTTTCTTATTGATTTTTCATGAAGGATAAAAAATATTGCCCAATATGTATGCAGATACCCAGTATAAACTAGGGTTGGGCAATTGGATGTATATATCCACTCGCAGTGAGTCAAACATTGGTTGTTGATTTTTTTGGGGCAATTATTTGGGTGATTGAAAGCTTATTTCTCCCAGAGACAGGAAAACAGATGGAAATTTGTAATCCATGGCATGCAGGGAGAAATAAGTGAAACAAAACAAAGTCATTTCTCTTTCTATGTTCTTGGAAAGGTAGTGGATTTGAAACACGTTGTACCTGGCTCGTTCAACACATCCCTCCCCACAGAGCCAGGTACCACACGGGCTCAGCGAGGCACCGTTGTGCTGGTGCTCAAAAATATTTTTGAAACACTTAAAGAATAAAATGAAGAAACGAAAAAGTCAGGGACTGTCGTACTTTTTACTCAATATCTCTGGAACAACTGAGAGTTGAGACACCAGCCTTGGCTTGCACAATTAAACCAAAATAACACCACATACAGGATTTTGTATTATATTTTTAAACTAGCTCTTCCATGATTGTTTACTGAAAATGGCTTGTGGGAAGTGGGGAACTCCACTGCCACCTGTGCCCGCTGCAAACACACCTGCGCCAATATATTGGCAATTGTCAGCTGATGGTGGCCAGTTAGAAAACTTTAACACATCACTGAACCCTAGTGTAAACTGTAAGAAACTGGTTACCATGGTGATGTCCTCTCCTCGTCTGACCTCTAATTGGCTGTTGAGGCAGGGTGTCTCTGTTCAGTGCAATGCAAGGCTCCGGTGTTACCGTGACGACCGTTGGCTCTTCATAACACACCTGCATGAGACCAGACAGAGATGACTGGTATCGTCTCTCTCTCACACTCACGCACACACATACCAGGACTATAGGATGTCATCACTCATATATCAAGGCTACAGGACGAGGTCATCATCACCTGTGTGTTCTCTTTTCTTCTTGTTTTTCCTCGGGGGCGGGGCTTTTGCAGTGACTGGCCACTGTGCTGACTCATCTTTAGCAAGTGGTGCTTTATGTTGGTATGGCCAGTTTTGGGGGCAGGGCTCAGTGTGACAGACAGATCAAGCTCAGGACAGCAAGTTAGAGAGGAGGACGAGGAGGACGAGGAGGACGAGGAGAAAGGGAGGGGGGCGGGGTGTGGGCAGGGATGAGGAGAAACGAGGGAGGAGGAACTCTTCATCCTGACAGGAAACAACACAACGTTGTGATTTGAATAACAAGCCCGCACTTCTATTTACAAATTAGTAAATCTCTGCCATAAACATCATCGCCACAGATGAATAAACTTTTGATACAAACTAGGGGTAGTCCATATAGCTTATATATAAGTAACATAATATCACAATACATCGGGATAATTTGTGGGAACGCTATTCACAACAATAGGACAAGTTTTATTAGTAATTGCAAAAGCATTTATGAGAGCAAACTGCAAATGCATCAACGTGTCATCACAACGCTTCACTGTTGATATGATGGTATGACACTTTTGTGATACCTGGTTTTGTCATAAATTATATAATATGGCACAGACACAAACATGTTTTATTAATTTCCATCAGACTTTCTAGTACCTGGAACCGGAGAGCAATGCACCCCCAAGAGATAACAGTGAGGTAATAAGTCATGTAAATACATTTATTTTTGGGTATTTAATTTTTTTCATAACGGTATTGGCAGATATCAAGCTTCAGGTATCAGATCAGAACTGAAAAAGGGGTTATCAGTGAGGGCACATTCATACACACAATCATACAGATGTTTCCATATAGATGAGAATCATTTTACTGACATGGTTTGGATCCACTTGTCCCTTCAGAGGGAAGAGTCTCTCTAAATTAATCCAAAGTTGTTCTGAGTGATCACTTTTATCCTCTCATGAAATATTTCTATCTTGTTGGGAATGGTCTCTTCCAAGATGACAGTGCCCCCATCCTCATCAAATCGCTCAGTGATTTGTTGCGGATGAAAATGAAGTGAATCATATGTCATGGCCTTCACTGCCAATTGTCGTTTCTGTTATTTAGGTAACTGATAAAACTACTTTTATTAATTAACTAGTTTTAATTGTGTCCAGTTAACGTATTAGTTAACAACTTAAACCAGTCTTTAATCTGTTAGCTCTTGAATGCAGACAGATGACGCCAGTTAATCATCCGGACAGTCAGTCAGTTCACCACCAATGTTGGTTTTCTTCGTCATATTAGTTAATAAAGGTTTCAGTTGCTGACGCTAACAGAGTTTAAATAGATACTAAATCTACAGTCTAAAACTTAAGTTAATGTTAGCTCAGTTCGTTGTGTCTGCTTTAAATCTGACTGTCTGATTTGTTTCGCGGAGTAAACTTTAAATCCATGCTAATGCTAACTCATCGGTGTGTTACCTGATTTAGTCCGCTCACAAACGATCCTCAGATGCGCCAGATAATCTCCTACCGCAGCAACAAACCCCAGTCTGCCTCTTTCTGAAGACAATCTAAACGTTTTCCGAGGGTTTTAAGGCGTTAGTCCCCGTGTCTTTTAAATGTGCCCGCTTCAGTTATGTTTCTTCTTCTTCTTCTTCTTCTGGATTTTACAGCAGCTCGAATCTATCGCGTTGCATTCTTCTTCTCTTCTTTAAAGCCAGTTGGCACCGTTGGTGCTGCCACCTTCTGGAGGTAGTTAGGTTCTACAGTGTCTGGTTCGTCAGATTTTCTCACTCCAGTTCTCCTGAGGAGACTGAAACATCTTCTTCCACACTCCAGTCTGCTCTTTAATCCTGCTCCTGTTAGTCTTGCTTCATCATGTCCTTTCTGCCTGAAATGTATCTTGTTAAGTTTCTGGTATAACAATACTCAGAAAGACCGGTTAGATGATTTTCTGTAATTTGAAGTTTTGTTGTCACTTATTCACAGTCTGATCATTAGCTCCTCTGTTCTAGTTCCTCCCTAATTATCATAGTACCCACTCTAATATCAATTGAATTTAAGTCTTTTTCCCGTATCTCCTGATATCCTGGTGTTGTTGCTACTCTATTGATTTCCCTCTATGCAATTTCAGCAACACCATTTTTAACTCTCCCATTTATCTTCAGCTCTGGCTGAAGGCGTCACGGGCTAATTGATGACACGCTGGTGAAGGTGGGTGCCCATTTGAAAAGTAAGATCTGAGCCAGGATGCTCTGTTCTAGCGAGGGAGAAATAGGTACGGAGGTCCTGTCAGGTGAGCAAGCTGCAATGACCCCATCATGTTTCGGTTATGTCAAAGAGTTCTTTTCACTCATTTTAAATGGCCTATTTCTGTTTCTCACAGCTTCTTTGCAGCTATTATCCCACCATAGTACTGTACTTCCTCTTTATTTTGTAAGCTAAATAAGCTGCTCTCTTATTTTATTATCAAGAGTTTCTGTGGCCATATACCCATTAATCTGGTTTAGACATTCACCCCTGTCCACCTCAGTCACTGAAGCATGAATGTTTATTTTACAAAAGGATAATGGTCCTTACATGTCGCTCCTTCTTGGTAACTTCCCACTCACATAAAACCACTAATTTCTTCTTTCCAAACCACACTTACACCACATACTGCAGTTTATTTACTATGCTCAGTACTCTATAGAGTCCCTTGTCTAACAAAAGTGACACAATACACAAAAAATAAGGTAATGTGACAGTACTGTACACACAGAAATATGTAAAAAAGTCAACAGATACACACCACAATGGCAGAATCATCAGAGAATGTCTGCAGGTAGCACAACTCTGTGCTTTAGCCAAAGTCAGAGGTGTAAAGAAGAAACAGAGAGGGAGAGAGAGATTGGTCCCCTGGGGAGGCCTGTGTTGCTCATTATGGTTTCTCACATGTAGTTTGTCAGTTTTAAAAACTGTGCTTGGGTGGTCAGGTAATCTGTTATCCAGGAAACAGTGGCTTGTCCACCTATTTCAACTCCTGTTGAGTTGTATTATGGGAAATGTAGGAATTTGACCAACATTAAAGACTTTAAGTCAGGATGTCCTAGCCATTTTTTTTTATCGTCAGTCCCTAAACTCTATGAAAGTGCAACTCACAAGTTTTCACCTTTTCCTACACAAGCAAGATTCCCCACATTCCTGCATTTATGTCATGTAGAAATTTTACCTGTGTTTCACAATAACTTTATCTTTATCCCCTTCTTCCTTAATCTGTCCACATTTATGTATTTGAATTTTTTAAGATGACATGAATAAGGGGCAGTGCATCTGATATTGTTGCGCTCATCCACGGTTGTTTTATAACATTTAATGGAAAAAACACTAAATCACAATATGAACTGAAACTCCATGACCAGCATTAGAACATAATCCTGAAGCTCAGTCTTGTAGAGTGGCCCAATTTATACTTCAGTTAGATCTTTATTATTTTAATTCATATTGTGATCACAGGATTTATATTCCTGAATACATTTGTGGTTAATAAAATGACTAAAAACTAATTCATAATACATACACAATACACAGGTAGAGAGCAGGGGGGTCCAATAGGGGCCAGCAGCTTATGTTTGCCACTGGGGCCCCACAGGGGCTTAATCCAGCCCTGCCGGACTATTTGACTTATTTCTGAGTAAGACAGCCAAGCTGTGTATACAGGAGGAGGATTTTAGAGCGTAACCAATATGTAACAGGAAAAAAGACAGCATTGATGGTACGCAGTTAAGACTTATCCCATGGATAATTATGCAAATAACTTAAAACACAAAGAAATGATTACAAAGAAATTCTCAAAACTTTGACTAACCTGACACTTGTTGGCCTTTGAATTACGCGTAAGTCTTCATAATACTAAGTTAGCCCTCTAGCAGAGACGTCTGATCGAGAAATGGTAGTAAAGGCTGTGGGTGTCACTATCCACATTTCCTCAGTGCACACTGCTGAGGAGTGTAGTGCATTACATGAGAATGCAAAAGTAAAATAACAAATGACATGAGAATATTAAACCTGCTCTTATCTAACAGGATGCTAAAGATGATTTCACACTCGACAGATGAAATTACAGGCATGGTGTGACAACAAGCTTACTCTGCATTTTTCTAAGAAGTAGGGAAAGAGAGAGAGGAGAAAATCTTAAACTGCAGTGTTGGCTTGAAAAAGTTCATGTAACAGATATTGGTAGGCTACTTTGGTTTTTTGCTTCTCGTCTATGATCTTGCCTCCCACTGGAACAGAAGAGTGAGGAGAGTAGGACGATGAGGTGGATGGAAGCATTTAATTAGCTAGCCCCTGGACTCCAGAGATCTGTCGGAAAAGAGACAGAGAATTATGACACATGCTGGTAAACTAAACTATGAAAACTGCCAAGACAAATGGCCACAATAATATTCTTTTTTTGTGTGTCAGTAAAACTTGTGATAAAACTTAATTAACAGGGTTAAACTTACTGCCTGTGTTAAAATCTGTCTCTTGGTGAACAAGTTGGCTTGCATGTCCTTGTGTAAAACTTTCCCACAGATGATCACAAGACCATCCATCCATTCATTCAGTAAACAGCTATCATATTCCCCAGCATGAGAGGGTTCATTTCCACTGCAGGGTTCAGTCTGACTCAACTCGTTTGGAGCCTTTGTCTTTTGGTTTTCCATGGACAGAAGTTTTTGATAGTGCCTGGTACTTTTTCTGGTATCACCTCTGTCACGGCTCCGAGCAAATTAGGGTGGAGAAAAAACACCACAGATCACTGATTGGTCAAGAGAATCACTGCAATCGCCAATTGCGTGACACAGGACATACTGTTTAGCTGCCATAAATAGTGACTACAAGATCCACCTAAGATCCACCTACTGATAGCATATTGGGATCTAATTAAAATGCAGGCAGAATCAGGGTAGCCAGAACATTTAATAAGAGCAGGTGTAAATGCAAAACCCTATGATCAGCTGTCGTTATCGAGACAGTGTATCCAGATACAGATCACATGTTAATACTAAATGGGGATTGTATCTCAATTTTCAATTAACCTGACCTGAATGTCTTTGGATTACAAGAGGAAAGCCATACAGATAAAGGGAGAGCAAGCAAACCTAGTGTTAGTATGAAATGGAAAGGTGTGTTGAATTCCTGTACACCAACTATTAAAACAGTATACTATGATGATTAGTATGTCATACATATTCTATAGCATTAGTATTTAGTATAGATTTGGGCCTCGCTGACACTGTGTCCTTGTCCGTATATTAACAGTGGTGAACAAGCAGCCTCACGAGTAACTGGTGTGCTGCTGTCGTCTCCGGGCACTCCTCATCTTCTCAAAACGAGCCTCCATTTCTTCCAGGACCTTTGGGGTGTAGCGAACCACCAGCTTGACTGAACCCTGGGCTGCCTTCAGTAGCTCAACAGCTTTCTCATGGTGTTCCCCCTCAACACTCTGCATGGACACCAACACACAAAACTCTAAGACCACATGTTATGAGGGGCCGAAAAGGTTGCAGGGTACCATTCAAATCAGTCACTACGACAGTTGCTTTCACTGATTAACACACTACTTTCACTGAAAGAGAAATGAATCAGTGAAAATTTTAATTAAAAGTCAGGTCCAAAGTGTTTCTTTTGACATGAACACATCTTTTGATTGACATTTAAAATGAACAATGGAAAAACAGACATACCTAAATGTTGTCTTTGTGGCCCTGTTAACACTTGTCATTTCAAGGGGCTTGTATCTGAATAAAATCACATGCTGGATTGTATCCAGACACAAGACACACATCACTAGTTTTGGTTTTCCCATGCTACATGCATTTCAATTGTTTTGTTATAAGACAATACACAATAATTATTAACAGTTCTACCCTGACTCCTGAAGTTGGTATAATTAGTTTTCCTAGGGGTATAATAATATATATGATACATTTGTACCATGGTTTTGGGGTCATGTTTTGGTATGTTTTCAGTACACCAAGGAAAAAAAAAAAATATAGCACAACATTGTTGTTGTTCATTTTGAAAACCACTGAACACTAGCTCACTGTCCATAATTCTTAATGTAACACCTCACGCACTAAGATATTGGCACATAATGCTCCATCATCAGACTGTGACCTGGTGATGATTCCTGAACAGTTGCAGCTTGTGCTGGTTCATACAGGGCAGCACATCAGACTGACTAACATGCATAGTCGTGGGACTGAAACACTTTGATCACATGCTTCAATCTTGTATTTTCTGTGACCCACTATGGTCTCGTATATGCAGCCACTGGGTAGCATCAGTTGTTACTTTGGTCTGAATCTGCAGTGAGAAGTTGCCTGAACTCTGTGGGGAGAAGGACTAATTGACAAATTTCTCTGATTGACATGCTTGAAATGTTTCCACAGACGCAACTTCAGTTGAACAATATTGGCATACAATTTTACAATAAATGCTGTCCATTGAGCTGGACTAACCTGGCTAACCCAGATACGCCAGCTAGCATGCTACAGCTGATAGAACAACTGATGTTGGGTATAATCAGTGCTCTAGAATTTTTGTGTCACAGGACATACCATATTGAGAAGGTCACATACCAAACCAAAGTCTTGTTCCAAAGGGTTTGTGAGAAATACACATTACAACCGTACTATAAAGTTATAGCAAATAAGCCAAAATAACCATGTGATTTAGGAGAACTGACCCTTAAATGTCATTCGTCCTTCTTCAGTAAATCTAAAGTATATATTGACATGTTTTTTGTGTGTTATATATGTTAAGTTTATTTTGTCAAAATGTTTTTAAAAACTGGTATTAACCCTGTAAAGCCTCAATCATGACACAATTGCCAGAAAATTCAATTTTTTTTAACTGGAGTATTTATTGAACCTTCTAACAAATTGTCAGTTTACGTATATGATTTTGAATTTGTATAATTTTTGCTACATTCTGCATTTTTATTTATTTTTTTGGTTATTTTGTATTTTCTGGCATTTTGATTGTAATCATCAGGTTTTTCAGGAAAAACAATATCACACTGATGAAAAACTCATGTATGAAATATGATACACTTCGTGTTAAAGAATTAAAGTAAATTTGTTTGAGTGAGTACAGCTCCTCTCAGTTATCTAGTCGTATACAGTGGGCCTGAGTTTCTTACCACTCCGTTGACAGACAGCAGCTGGTCTCCTCTCTTTAGCCCTCCTTGGCGGTCGGCTACCCCCCCAGGGATCACTCTGGAGATGTAAATGGGGGAGTTCTGCTCTTTGCCCCCCATGATGTTGAAGCCTAGACCTTCTTCTGTCTTGGGCAGCTCCACGACCCTTGGGTGGGCGTGTCCCTCACTGGCTGCAAAGGCTGCCACTGTAGCCTGGTCAGGAAGGCAACAGCATGATCAGCAAACAAAAATCTATTTCATATACAAATTGTTATGAAAGAGGTTTAGGTGCTTTTAATCTCCAGTTACAACATTAAATCACACAAAGCTAAGTCAAAGTACCTTAGCCTGTGAACTGTAAAATGATTTAGACATACAGGGCCTCTTTCTTGTTGGTGCAACTACCATTGCTAGCAGCACAGCTTAGTATTATCTGGACCTGCCCGTCTGTGTGGTGTTTCGGTACTCAGTTCAGAGTACACGGTGCACAGGTGGAAGGAGAGGAACAGATGAGTGAGACGTTCATTCAAATTAGGCAGTGGAAAGCAAATTGTTGGTATTTTGGTGGTAGCTTAAAACAATTGTCATGTGCCCATGTGTACACTGAAACTGTTTTGCTTGCTGTAATGATTCCTCCTCCATCCATCCATCCATCCATCCATCTATCCGGGGCCGGGTCGCGGAGGCAGCAGTCTGAGCAGAGATGCCCAGACTTCCCTCACCCCAGACACTTCCTCCAGCTCTTCCGGGGGGACCCCGAGGCGTTCCCAGGCCAGCCGAGAGACATAGTCTCTCCAGCGTGTCCTGGGTCTTCCCCGAGGCCTCCTCCCGGTGGGACATGCCTGGAACACCTCCCTAGGGAGGCGTCCAGGGGGCATCCGAAACAGATGCCCAGGCCACCTCAGCTGACTCCTCTCGATGTGAAGGAGCAGCGGCTCTACTCCGAGCTCCTCCCGAGTGACTGAGCTTCTCACCCTATCTCTAAGGGAGCGCCCAGCCACCCTGCGGAGGAAACTCATTTCGGCCGCTTGTATCCGCGATCTTGTCCTTTCGGTCATTACCCAAAGTTCATGACCATAGGTGAGGGTGGGAACGTAGATTGACCGGTAAATCGAGAGCTTCGCCTTTCGACTCAGCTCCTTCTTCACCACGACGGTGAACAAGACCCCGAGATACTTGAACTCCTCCACTTGAGGCAGGACCTCTCCACCCACCCAGAGAGGGCACGCCACCCTTTTCCGGTCGAGAACCATGGCCTCGGATTTGGAGGTGCTGATTCTCATCCCAGCTGCTTCACACTCGGCTGCAAACCGCTCCAGCACACGCTGAAGGTCCTGGCTTGATGAAGCCAACAGGACAACATCATCCGCAAAAAGCAGAGATGAAATCCTGTGGTTCCCAAACCAGGACTCCCTCCGACCCCTGGCTACGCCTAGAAATCCTGTCCATAAAGATTATGAACAGGACCGGTGACAAAGGGCAGCCCTGCCGGAGTCCAACATGTACTGGGAACAGATCTGACTTACTACCAGGCAATGCGAACCAAGCTCCTGCTCCGGTCGTACAGAGACCGAACAGCCCTTAGCAAAGGCCCCCGGACCCCATACTCACGGAGATTCATGATTCCTCCTGCCTCATGGAATCCCCTTAAGATGCTTCCAGTAGAAGTGAGGAGGCACAAAATCCACAGTCCTTGTTGTTGTGTGTTGTGTTTAGTTGAAAATTCCTTCAGACTTACAAAATAGACAAAAAAATGTGACCCTATCCTTTAAGGCATAATTAAATATTTGAATTAAACACTAACCAGTAGATGCCTTTACATTTAATGTCAAGTAGGAAATGTTAGAAATTCTGTTTGCAAAATAATATCATTAATAATGACTCTTACAGTATTTGTTGTTCACAGTTTGCACTTTATTCTGTATACAAAGTCTCCTTCAATGCATTAAATTATGACTTTATTGATGCGATAATAGTAACAATTTCATCAACATTATTTTTATTTATTTATAACTATTATAACCATTATAATAACAGTTAAAAAAAACACCACCTGTCACAGACAGTGTTCACGTCATGGTGTTCAGCACCATCCAGACAACAACTTTATTTTCTGGACAAGAATTTTTCCATTTGTTGAGCTATTGTCAAACTGTGATTGGCTCAGCTGTTACAGACCAATGAGACCAATGTGATGTATTTCAACATTTAATAAGTATATTATTAACACCCTCTGATCTAAATTCCTCTTAACCCAGCTGTTTTGCACGGCTGTACCAAAGTAGCAGGTGCACTCGGAGACACACACATAGTCCATTCTCACACTGGTTTCTGTGCAATTTATATAGAGCCCAGTGTCTCTAAAATAGTTCCTCTTGTGCAGGACTAAAGTACTCTTTAGTTATTAATTTGCATGCTATACCTTTGCTGTTGCCTGTGCTCGCACCTCTGGTCCTCCAACAATGTCCAAAGTGTCATAAAGCTGCTCATATACCTGAAAAAAAACAGGGCAATGCACAGATAAGTGAAGTAAAGTGATGTACATTGGATACACTAGTGATGAACAACATTACAGTATTATTAATCACATCAATAATGATGATCCATATGTTTGTCTCATGACCAGAGCCCTGTTTCAGAAAGCAGATTTAAGAAACTAATTTTAAACCTGAACTCTGGGTTGATCAATGGAACCTACGTACTTTACGACTTTCAAAGTCATCAGATTGCTGTACTGATTACATCACACAACTGTCTGTCTCATAAGACAGTATCAGTATCTTGTGGTGGTTTGATCATGTGGTTTGTACATTACATTAGTCATTTGTGACAGGGGGTCACGCATTACGAGAAATTTCACTAGGAGGAACTCCTGACAAAGTGTGTTCTGGGGCCTCATGTATAAACGTTGCATACACACAAAAGAAGGCGTACGCCGATTTCTTTTTTTTTTTTATAAAAAACAAACGGAGAATGTATGGTCCCCCACGCAAACTCTGACCCATGCGTACGCACATAATGTGGAGAAATGAGAAACTGCGACTCCGTCGGCAGAAAGATCAAACACAGAAACGATGTGAAACTGATCGAAATATTACC
Organism: Scortum barcoo; assembly: GCA_023238725.1. Classification (NCBI taxonomy): domain Eukaryota; kingdom Metazoa; phylum Chordata; class Actinopteri; order Centrarchiformes; family Terapontidae; genus Scortum; species Scortum barcoo. The sequence goes on from CM041547.1 coordinate 23,747,732, forward strand.
GTTCACGTATCGTATATGAAGAGTTCATTTATTAAACGATAAAACCCATTTTTAAAATGAATAAACCATTTTGGGCGCGCAGGTGGCTCAGTTGGTAGAGCGCGTGCCCATGTAAGGGCCAATTCTGAGCTCCAGTGTCCACTGACCCCCGCCCGTCCAATTTGATGTGGAACTACTACTTCTTTATTTTAGCCAATCGTCCGAGGCAGCAGCATGAACACCGTCCGCTACATGATGCCACTCTGAGGCCTTTTTGGCATTTAAAATGTCACTTTGTGTCCGTCAACAAAGTTATTTTTCTGGTGTCCACCTCCCATATAAGATCTTCTATTTCACACTATGTGAATTTTCTTATTTTATCCTTTCTGTCGGTGTCACCATGATCACCATCATGCAGTCAGGTGGAATGAATATTAATTAGAGGCGTTTCATTGAATATTTATAGGCAACTATGGGCGTGACATGACGCCTGCAACAGGTGCGCCACATTTCGAGTTGGTTGTGATTTCTAAAGGAAACCGGCATAGGACGTGCGATGTGCGCACAGTGGTTATAAATCAGAATATTTTTGTGCGTATACACTTTCTGTGTTTCGTCCATACGCCACCTTTTGACGTGAATCCTACGCACAGTTTTATAAATGAGGCCCCTGGTCTCCAAACTATGTTTAGTCAACAAGACACACATGAGAGGTGATACAGGGCCTTTGCAGGGCCTTGCGATCCTGTCCTGTCCTTTTAACTGATTACTGAAATATGAAATCATCTATTCTGATATCCGTATCAGTAGTCACTCTCAAGGCTCAGTTTTCAACAAGAGAAAACCACAACATCACACCAAAACGCCTCACAGCAACCACTGGAAACATGACAATGGTCATCTAGCAGGAGTAATAAAGATCACTCAAGTGCGACATCTTTAAACAGAGAGATGGCCTCATATATGACCACTTGCAATTACGACCAGTCCATATCTAGGTGTGTGATGACAACTGAATAATACAAGGTGCATTTAAAAGATATCAAGTTTTCTAATTTTTGAGAATTTTTGTGAATGCACAAAGGACAGATGCTGAGAGTTGTGGATTCAAATATCTAATGTATATATAGTATATACTGTATATTATGACATATTATTGGGTGAGCATCTCCAATTTTTTTGCCCCCAGACTTTTCCTAACACAGGCTCTACATATGTACCTCTCTGATGGCAGCACAGAATTTGCTCTGTAGGACTCTCTGGAGGGCCTGCAGTTTGGGTGGAGGCAGCTCACCACTCCTTTGCAGCCGGTCCAGTAGCTCGATCACCCTGCACACATCTAACAAACACAAACAAGGCTGGATTACTCTACAGTCCTGGAAAGCCCAGCTCCTCAGGGGGATCCACAGGCCCTGTGAGTGGAAATTACTATTACTATGTTAGAGACTTACCTTTAAGCAATTTGATCAATTGCAAACAAGAAACAAAGCAATGCACAAATGTACATGTATCTACATGTACATTACAATGTAAAAACTTTAAGGGTGCCCTACCAAATTATGAGGGCTCATCTTGTAGTAGGGCTCAGTGTCAAGATCTAGTTTTCCTGCATTAAGTACATGGTTAAAAAAAAATTGCAAAGTTGCAAGAAGATTTGCTGTGTCTCCCGGCAAGGTCTCCAGAGCAATGAAGAGACACATGACGAGAGCTGCACTGGGTCATAGAAGGACACCAACCCAGCAGCAGGAGCAGTATCTGCTTCTTTGTGCGAGGAGGAATAAGAGGAGCACTGCCAGAGCCCTACAAAATGACCTCCAGCGGGCTACGTCCTCTCGTGAGACCTGAGTTCACAGCCCTGCACCATGCAATTTGCTTGTCATTTGCCAGAGAACACCAGAATTGGCAAGTCTGCCATTGGCACCCTGTTCTCTACACAGATAAGAGCAAGTTCACATTGAGAACATTTGACTAATGTGAAAGAGCCTGGAGACACCATGGTCAATGTTACGCTGCATGGAGCATCATCCAGCATGACCAGTTTGGCGGTTGGTCAGCGATGGTCTGGGGAGGCCTATCCTTGGAGGGTTGCACAGACCTGGAGGGTTGCTAGCTAATAGTACCCTGACTGGTTTTAGGTACCAGGATAAAATCTTCAGAGCCCTTGTCAGACCTTATGCTAGTGCACTGGGCCCTGGGTTCCTCCTGGTGCAGCATAATGCCAATCCAGCCCTCAGTTGGTTGGTGATTTTGGTTTCCAGCAATAGTTATGTCATTTTCTTCCAAAAGAATTACACGTACAGCATGCAGTTAAGACTTTGAATTTGAATATTTTGTTCATCGAGATCTAATGTGTGATTTAAGTGTTCCCTTCGTTTTTTTTTTGAGTAGTCTATTTCAGGTGTACCAATATGCAGCATATTTGTTATGAAGAAAATGATCACAAACTGACTGACACAGCAAACCTTGGGCAGGGTATTTTGGCATAAGAATACTGGTTAGACTCTTACAGGTAGAAGGAAACGTATGTGTATGTTATGGCTGTTCCACTGAAACACTGTTTTCTCCAAAGTTTAGCCCTGACAGTTCCTCTTTACTGCTGCACTGTAAACATGACTAAGTTTACAGTACATGGCAAATTAATCACAATTTGGCACTTTATCCATGCTTTAAATCTGAGCTCATATCTTCTTTGTCTAAAATTTAGCACATTCAATTCAACATATGTAATAATAAATTGTTTCATTCAATACAAATTATTATATGCATAATAAAGCTAATGAACACCAGCCTTTACCTGTACCCTTGTAGTAAGAAACATTTTTCATCATATGAAGGCTTTTATGTCACATCTACAAATTCCAACTGATGGTGGTCCAGTTTCTTGAAAATACTAATTATTTTCTGTTCTTGTTATAAAATGAATCGCTGGCAGGTGTCTTATTAAGCACTTTTAAGGACATATGACACAGACACACACATAATAGTTCTTTCTTTTTGTTTTCTTCATTTTGAACTGATTTAATCAGTTGTGATCATGTCCTGTGTCTGTGTTTAACAGCTATGAAAGAAACCAGGCTTCAGTCAGCTTGATCTCATTGGCAGATTAATACTGGTTCACTTTGTTCTACGGGTTTTTCAGGGCCCCCCTTCCCTCTCAGGTGTACATTGAGTCCATGGTTTCGGGGATACGACCACACCTTGAACTGACTCCTGTTGGCGTGCGTTAAAGGGTCACATGAACGAAACTCGAACCACACACACATCCACAAGTAAAGTAAGCAAACAACGTGAATGGAGCTCGCGCTTCGTTCATTCAAATGAACGCACTACAGACTTTGGCCCTTTGACCGCACCCTGCCGTGTCCGCGTCGCGGGCCCTGCTGCCGGACAGCTGACCGGGCGGCGTGACTGTCAACATGTCAGAGGGTCGTCCGGTGACACTGTACCTCCTTAATATACATAGACAGCATGGACAGAACGGGCATGTTGTCTAAAAGCACGTCAACAAAGGCTGGCCGGACTCACAGCTCGTGACATTTACAGCTGCACAGACACGAACGGGGCGCGCGCGCTGCTGCTCGCGCGATAGGCCGAACATTCATACATCTGGACGAATAACTGCGTCATACGCTGATGGTACTTTAATATACAAATGACTATTTCAATTCATTTAAAAACATCGTCATTTTGCCAGCATCCGAGTGACTGATGACGAAGCGGCTCCTTTCCACTGACACAGGTTCGCGGTTACCTCCATGTACCGAGCAGGTTCATGGTAGTGAGGCGCTCCGGTTTGAACGTTACCTCTCTCCAGGCACAGCGGCTCTGTCATGGCCGCCATGTCCGCCTCCTTGGCAGGGTGGTAGTAAGAGGACATCATTCTGAGCTCCTGCGCGTCCAGGCTGATCCGCTAATTACCACTGCGTAGATGAGCAGACAATCTGGTTCAGAGAGACGCGTGCTCCATCTTTACTGATGACAGAGTCAGCGGTCTGAAGAGGAGCAGATGAGTGACTGAGATCCAGGCAGTACAACCAGGCGCAGCCGCATCTTACTACGTGACTACATTATGAGCACTTGAGCATCTTCTACGTATGTTTAAAGTACTCCTATTGCGCACACTGAATGCGGAGAAGCAAATGAACCAAAATCGTTCGATACAATTGTGATACAATTTTCCATCACAGGAAAAAGAAAAGCAGAGTTTTTTAATTGACTGTGAAATCATTAACAGCAAGGAATCAGAATTTTTGATGAAGGGTCACACAATTGCCCCCCCCCCCCCCGTTTTTTTGTCGTACATACCATGCAACATTTTATATCATCTACTGAACATCCCAGTCACTGCTGCATGTATATTAGACTGTGGAGACTTGACCCTGCAAATCTAACATACAAACAGCAAACATCATTAAAAAAAAAAATTTATTCCAGAATGAATAAACAGAACAGCCCTCAATTGTTACACAACACTATATTTCCTTCAGTTTCACAAACATTGAGCAGAAATTGGTCACTCGGTCCAAATAAGCATACAATCTAACTGCTTTATGAATCTGGAAATAAAAAGACAACACAATCTACTCATCTAAAACGAATAGAGCTTATGTTTTTACAGTTCATCCAAAGTGGGGGAAAAAAAAAAAACAAAAAACAAAAAACCCAAACAAACCTAGCTTGATTTACCAAAGTAATGTGATAACATTTAGTGGCACGGATTAGTTGGGCAATGCAAGAAAGCTGCAACTTTAGTGAGATCAAATCAGTTAAATGCATCAACTGGGCGTGCAACAATATCAAGTGGAATATTTTAACAGATTTTTGACAGAATAGGTGAAAGCTAGCTAGGTGTCTGGTACTAAGGAAGCCCTGACATCATTTAGGCTTCCTGTGCCTTGGCAGAAAGTTAAGGGCCAATTTAAAGTATAGTATGAAACAACTTATTTGAGTGGGAGTCTGCTGGTAGAGGGCCCATCTCAGTACTCGTCTCCTGCTGCCTCCATCTTGTAGCCATTCTCGCTGGAGCCATAGCCGTCGGCCGATGGTGCTGACTGCTGGTCCATCATCATCCCATCCTGACTGTACTCCTCCATGTGTGGCGGTGCACCTCCCTCATCCTCATTGCCCAGGTCATCTTGGGGGCCCATGTCATCTCGTAGGGATCCGTGGCGCTCCTCTCTGCGGTCCCCCCTGTCTCTCTCACCCCTCTCTCTCTTGTGCTCCCTGTCTCTGTCCCGGTCTCCCCTGCGCCTGTCTCTGTCCCTGTGGCTGCGCCTGCGGTCTCTATCCCTTTCTCTGTCCCTGTCTCTACGCTCCTCCATGCCCTCACCCATTTCTCCTTCATGTTCCTCCAGTATCCGCTCCCCACCCTCAGGCGCACCGTCTCCCTGGCCAACCTCCTCTCCATCCAGTCCCTTGCCTCTCTCCCTGTCTCTCTTGCGATCCCGACTCCTGCTCCTTCTCTTCCGTTCTCGACTCCTCTCCCTACTCCTGCTGTCTCCTCCCGCTGCCCCACCACGGTCCCTCTCTCGTTCTCGACGCCTGGTACTACTGCCGCCATCGTCTCCTGCTCCAATTGGTCTCTCCCTCTCTCGCTCCCGGGAACGGGTACGTCGACGGCGTTCACGGGATCTGGATCTCCGGCGCTCTCTGTCCTTGTCCCGGTCACGCTCCCGGCTGCGCTCCCTCCTTTCTCCACGTTCCCGATCACTATAAACAGTCAAGACAAAATAAAGACTGTTACACACAAAAGTACAAAATTTTATAACAAAACACAGGTCTTCCCTGAAAGTACTTACCCCCCAAGGGGGCGATCATCATAACGTGACGCATCATCTCGGCCTGAGTGCTTGATGTTAACATCAGCTCCACCTCTCCTAGTGCCACCCAATCCACCACCTAGTTTAAAAAAAAACAAAAAAACAAGCAAAACATATGAAAAGAGTTAAATATGTATTGCGTGAGGACCCGAAGACTTGATGCAACGAGCTCACACTGGTATTGGCATTATTGCATTGCCATTAGTAATGTTATTTATGAGGGCTGCTTCCTTAACATTGAGTATTTTAACCTCTCTCATTTCAGTTGAGGTTTTGAGGTTACAGGTCTGTTAATCTTTGGAGTGAAAACATGCTTAGCACATAGCTTTGAAACGCAATATAAAAAAAGGCAGCTGACCTAGCCTGCGAGGATGCCACCCTTTGACAGTGCGCCCTCGTTCCACGTCCACCAACACTCTTCTGCCGTCAATCTTCTTCCCGTCTGCATGCTTGTAGGCGGCTGGAGAGGAGGAATTGAGAGAGGGAAGACAGCGGTGAGAAAGCAGTACGACTGCATCAATGTGGCCAAGGAAACAAACAGTGCATTATTATACTGACCAGGAGCAGGCGAGGCCGAGATGGCTGCTCTCTGGGTAAAAGCCGAAGGATAATGGGAGTAGACTTCCTTCCACCCGATGAGTGACTGATACGTTACACTTAACTGCATCATTCAACTACCCAGCTTTCAACAACAGTGGTGCTGAAAAGCGTATATTGTAGCCTTTTTAAGTAGTCCAGGTGGCCTTTAGGATAATCAGGCAGAATTAACTTCCAACTTAAATATATGAAATGCCACGGAACAAGTGTGTGACACTCCAGTGTTACTCATATTTTGTTAAATGCTCAATCTGTAATGAAAATTTGACTGTCACAAACTAGAACTCTGAAACCGTAGTTAGTGTGACACATGGTCTTAAATCAGCTCTTTGATTATTTCGTTATTTGCATTTGCTAAATTTATCCAACCTGCTGGGACACATGACATTATAGTCATCTACAATTAATGGGCTGCTGTAATCATCATTTTATGTGGTGTATTCACAACTTGTAACATCAGTTTTTCAGTTTGCTTACAGGTGAAATGCACATTTCTTGGAAAATCCTAATTCTATCATGGCAGTAAAGCACACTTCAATGCATTTGCGTTCAACATTTTTTGAACAACAGATCTACAATTTTCACATTTTTGATATTTCATATCTTACAAATGCTTGTGAATAAATACTGAGTGAACACACTCGTACGACAGCACGTTATGGGTCAAGCAAACTCAATTTATCCTGCACTATGACACAGTACAGGATTAAATAAATATTAAATGTTGCAGTGGCTTTAATATGTTAAAACCTTTTACAAGCTTCATGAGAGAGCAACATGATGAAGGCAACCACATAAGGAGCTTTCATCAACAAGGAGATTCTAGCATTTGGCAATTTGGCAGTTTCCCACGTCATGTACATTCAGACTTTGTCCCACACATCGCATTATACCACACAACAGTCTTTTGATCCATCTTGTTTGATGGAAGGACTTGACAAGATCCAGGCGGCTCATCCTGGCTGCTACCCTGGCCTGATGTGGTGATGATCCCTGAGGATAAAACCTTCAAGTCCAAGAGGAGGGCCTTACCAAAACCCATCGCTTAGAGCATACAGTCTGAGGCCTTACCAATTCCTCACATATTCATTCTGAGGGCCTTACCAAACTCCCTCACTCATACTACAAATTTGCTTGTCTTACCATAGTCCCTCAATTATGGGCCTTATGAAAGAAAGTCTCTGCCACAGTCTTATGGCCTTACCAAAATCCCTCAGCATCAGAATACACATACTGTCACAACACCGCTAACAGGGGCCTTACCAGAACCCCTCCACTTCCTGTGTTCACAAAGGATGACAATATCCAAACCAATGATAGGGCCTTACCAAACCCACTAGCCCTGCCAAAACTAACCAACTGAAGAAAAAAAAATTAAATAAAAAACTAAAAACAAAAAACAAAACAAACAAAAAACAAAAAGGGGCTATCTTCCTTACAGGAGTTGCCTTATCACAACCCCAACCAGCTGATGATAAAGAAACTGTTTAATACCAAGAATTCAGTGAAGTCGTGTTCCTAACGCTGATATGTCTTGGATCTAAAGTGGTCTGATATATCAAACTAATTTAGGGTACCTGGTGTCTACACTTATTTACCAACATGCCGTAAGCTTAAACTGTAGGAACCATGTCTTGATGATACTATTGTTATGAATTAATCTGTAAGGCTACATTAAGTAGTATTTATCTTTAGAAATGTAGTGAATAAATGTATGAATAGCCCATTCAGCACGATTACCAAGAAAATTCCCCTCATCTGCCTTTTCTATTAAAGCCAGCTCAGACTTATTAGTGTGGACAGTATTCTGCAGAAACTTAAGATGGATTAAATGGAGTTGTGAACTTGTATTCAGCCAATCATATTCTACAAATGCAAGCCTTCCAAATTTTGATGAGAAAAGCAGTTTGGGGAACTGACTCACAGAAAAATGTATATTAATTGTACAGATTGATATGTACAGACTGCAAAGCTTGTCAAGTTACTGCCTAGATCCCATTATTTATCCCATTTTCATCTTTCAGCCTTTTTAAATTGGCCATATCTACCAAAACACTTGAGCCAAACAGGAACGCCATGTGTTACACAACAACTTCACCAAGTTATCAGTGACAGTGAACACAGGTTATCAATCTGCACATACTAGATTCTACAGACAGTGCCAGAGTGCTAGTGAACCTTGCACATTTGTTTTGGATTTTTCAGACAAAACAAACTGTACTTAGACACATGAGCATCCTTTTAACTCTCGCAAATAATTATTTAAGTTGACAACTGAGTTCTTTACATGCGCCTCACCTGCTGGCATTTATTCACACATCACTGTGTTTCAATGTCCTGAAACATAACAGGAGAGAGTAAATTACATCGCTATTTTTCAGAAAAGCTGCTGCACATTCAGTGAATCTGCACAGCACTAATCACTACAAACTCCACAAGAAGCTGGCGAGACTGACTGCTGTGTTACAACACATTTGGATTTCTCTTTGTTCATTGACCTCTTCTTCCTCTATATACAGCTAAGTCGTTGCTATTGAAAAGTATAAGCGCTCAGTAACCTGAGGTGGCTTTAACGTAAAGGGCCGAATCATTGGGCAATATTTCATACACTAGTAGTCAGGGGTGCGTTCAATGGTCAAAGCCTAATATCCAAGTAGTAATTGCACTGAGAGCTCTAAAAGGGGCTTGCAAATAAAAACGCTTTACCCATTGAACGTAGCTCCTCTTCCCTATGTAGGAGATGGAGGGTGGAAAGAAATCTTACCCATCATACAAACCCATTATACCAACCATATACTGAGCTGTGGTAGTAGGGTGTAGATGTATCATAACCATCATCATCTGCCAGCCAGCTCTGGCCAATAGCCATCACAGATTGGCGGCTGCAGTGGCAATGAGAACAACACACAGTTAATATACTGTTTAGCCCCACATCCCCCCTCAATTCACCCCCTGCTGTGACTACATGCTTGCTGTGATTCAGCAACTCTGGTCTTGAAGAGCTGATCGCACCAATATCCCAGAATGGTGTCATTGTGTTGGATGGCACCATTCACTTGTCTAAAGAGACAATAATCCATTTTTCACTGTGGCATCACCACCATCTTAAAATATCCCACTAATGTGGTGAAGTTGAACTAATCTCACCATGACCAGGGTTGAAGACCACCAATACAAACTTTAACAAACAAGCTCAATACCTAGTCATATAAAAGATGGATCCATACAGTCCTTGACACATTTCTGGTAAAACCCCATTCTCTGCTTGGTGACCAGTCTGACTTTGTGCTTACCATTATAGTCCAACCAGGAGAGCTGCTCTTCCACAGAGCTACAACGCCTAACAGTTAAAAGACAATGTGCCCTCTGACAGGCAAAGATGTTCAGGTTCACAGATGAAAGACAGTTCTACCTCTTGGTGCTCCCACTTTCCCATGATGCCCCACTGAATGAAGCACTTCCCCTCCTCGACCAGACTTATAGTCAACTGATGACACGCATCAAACAGACACACACGTCACACAACCACCAGACTTGGATTTCAACATGCAAATTGTAGAACATACGTCTGTAAGGAGTAGTCTGATTCCTTTGATGCCATAACCATGAATTTGCTCATTAGGTAGTGGTCACCTTCCCAAGGTGTTTGAGAAAGCTGCCACCCCAATATAATTATAAAAACATCCATAAAGTATAAAGGAAATGGGTTCAACTGAAGAACCACCCTGAATATTACAGAGATCAGTCTTCATGAACATGTGATCATATATAGAATGGTTTTGGCTCCGTGCTCCATACGGGTACTCACAGTGCATGTCTCGTTCATGCTCATACTCAATGAAGGCGTAGCCGCGAGGCTTCCCCGTCCTCTTGTTGTAGACTATGTAAATCTGGAACAAACAGGCAGGGAGAAATTGGTTGGCTGTGGGATTTCTTATTACACTGACAAATTTGCCACACTTTGACATATGCATACACACAGCTGATGTGACATGTAAATGTTTAAGTGCCATGCAATCCAAAAATCACAAACTTTTCAAAAAATTCAATTAAAAAAATTATGAGAGACTTATGGCCATCCTGAGTAACTTCATTACAACAATTTAAGAGCTCTCCTTTCACTGACACAGCAAAACAAAATTCTATGCAAGTCGGTCCATTCAAACATTTGAATAAGGCTTAAAAGTTACTGTGCCTCACAAGCAAATCTCTCTTAATGTTTCATATCTTTTGCTGCTGAGGTGTCGCTGTGCATTCAGGTCCATTTCCAACAGCAGCTAAACATACCCGTTTGATGGGGCCATAGACTTCGAACTCACGGCGAAGCTTGGACTCTGTAGTATCATAGTTCTAAAGCAAAGACAGAATAGAGTTAGAAATCACTGGTTAAAATAATATTGTGTGGACTGTGTGATAGTGTGAATTTAATAAACTTACCACTCGTGCAACAAACAGTGTCTTGAAGGCATCCCCTTGTGCATTGGGGTCATTGTGGGGGTCCCCTGACATAATTCAAATAGGAAAACAGGATTAGTTTAAGCCAAGATGCTGCGACAATATGCAGTGGAAGAGCTTTTACAGCAGGTCACAGAGAAAACTTACAAAGCTTGAGTTCTGTCTCCACCACTGCTTGCCTTCTCTCAATCTTCTCTCGCCTCTGCAGAAGAAAAAGATTTACAGGAAATGGTCAACGAGAGACTGATTGAGTTTTCAGCCTTTGCCATATTTTGATTTTAGTACCAGATGTGCAGTTCTATACACCGGTCAGTGGTGTCTTGTACACAAACACTCAGACATACAAACTTGTGCATCATCGCAAGCCAGAATAGTACAATCACATGCTGATTCTAAAACACCATTTTAACCAGGTACATGTAAAAGCCTTAAATTCCATCTCTCACCTTTCTCTCCAGCCGCTCCTCACGGGTCTCTGCCCTTGTTGGCGGAGGGGCATCTCTGGGGTCCTGACCACATCGGGGAGATGAGCATGAGCAAGGTGAGGGTTGTGGCTTTGAAAAAGAAAATGTGCACATACTAAGAAACAAACAGAAGATTAAATATTCACCTCGAAATGTCTGATGAACGGTGCGATTCCGCTGTAAGGTTGGTTGTGATGTTTCTCGTGGGGCAACTTCTCCAGCTGCGGCAGGAAAGGTATAGGGTCCCGCGGTGCAAAGAGGGCCAGCAGGTTCGGGGGTAAAAACTGCGTCATCTTTCACCTGAATATAGAAAGCACATACAATCCGTGACACAACTAATGTCTAACACGTAGCAAAACTCTGGTAAAGGCAAGCCACCACGGAAGACGGAAGTTCGCTCAGCAGTTAGCTTGCTGTGCCAATTGTTGTCTCCATTTAGATTCCTGCTCGCATGTGCCCAGTCTGTCGACATTTAAACTCCTGTCTAAACATTAGTATTTATATTATAAACAATGTGAACAGCACAGACAGCAGTTCTACGAGGACAGTTCTCACTCCGGCTATCACCCAGACATCGTAACGTGAATTAAGCGCGTAGACTTTAGTGGTCCGCTTTGCATTAGCAGTCAGGCTAACTGTGCTAACAAGGAAACCTCGAGTGATTCTCACCTTCTCTCCTCCAATGTCTCCACAAATGTCAGACCATGGACCAGATGCGATACGATATATGCTCGTTTCCCGGACCAACTTCTTCTCGCTAAAGTGGACAAACAGTACCTTTAACAGGCCCCACTCGGTGTACACAGACCGTGTGGCGATATAGTTCAATGTGTGCGAGCTTGTTCTCCAAAAATAAAATGGCGGGATGCCGTAAATCGACGATACCCGACGTAAACTCTACGGGGAGAGAATTGATATAGCGCCCCCTCCCTTGCGCGCACACATACACGCTTGCGCGCACACAGACAAAAGTGGTAATAATGAATGGATGTGGATCTGAACCAAAATTGAAAATAACAGAAAGAAAAACAGACACTGTGGATAATGCGGTTTTCATCTTATGGGTGCTCACTATATATACATTAGTTTCATGCCTTTAAATTCAGGAAACTGTGAAAATTAAACTTTAACTGAGGCTACAAATATAACCCAAAATTATTTTATTAGCTTTGTTTAACGTGCAATAAACTGTGCTGAAATAGCAGAGAAAACCCGAAATTTGTTGATATTTTTGGATCATTAGTGTATGTGTGACTGTGCTGCTTCACGCTCAGTGTTTGCATGACCAAGAACAACGCTTTCTACACCAATGTTAATTACTTACTAAGTACATACCCTAACTAAAAGTTAGTGCATGTAATACAAATACAGGAAACAGACTAAATAAATAAGGCCCTTCTATTGTGTACTGGTTTTCAAGCAACATTTATATCTTGTTGATCGAGTCATTTTATAAAGAGATTTAGCAACTTTCTCAACCTCAGTAACACATGCACACAAAACACAGACAGCAGATTCAAGGAACTGAGAGGTCAAGTGTCAGTGTATTTGAACCATCATCATTCGGCTGTCCAACTCACTGACAGTTCCAGCTTGCATACTGTCTGCAGAGACACAGAGACAGGGGAGAGATGGGAGGAGAGAAAATGTGGTGTAGTGTCCTTACAGTATTGTACAACATATTTTGGTGTATGCAACTGGATATTACATCTCCCCTCAGCTTGGATTATGATAATAATAGGGATGAGATAGATAAACTAGCATGAACACCTAATCCAAAGCTATTGGAAAAAAATAGCTCTGCAATTAGTACCACCATTGTGAAACTTCTAATGGACACAGTCAACAAAAACTATAGGCTTCATAAAGGCAGTACTTTTTTTGCAGTGGACTGTATTAAAATCAAACCGGTGTGCATGGTAGCATCCACCTCCTGAACATAGTATACATGATACATTTTCTATGTGAGACATATTTACAGTGAGATCACAGAGATGAGGGCGAGACTTCCATAAGATCACATAAAAGCGTAGACAACAATAAAAATATTCGACAAAAACAATCAGTAAATGGCCCAGATCTTGAGCAGAAGGCGGTGTGGGGGAACATTTTTAAAGAGTCCTATCAGGCAGAGGAATGCAGTGCTCCAGGCTCCCTGTCATCCCTCTCTTCCTCATCCATTTTGCGTCCATGTTTCCGGAAGTATTTGTAGCGCTGTACGTACAGCTTTACAAGGTTGCTGACTTTGACCGGGTTGATTTCCCCAGTGCGACTGTGGCAGATCTGAAACAATCATGCAGTGAAATTAAATACATAGTTTCAATACAAGGACATGAGTTTACATTTTGTTTATGTGGTTCCTTTGAAGGAATACATACTACACTCTATCAGCAGGATTGATACATTGTTTTTACAAACTCCATGTAATTACTATTATGTACTACATTAAGTCAGATGTGCATACACAAAAGATTTAACTAATAAATGTTTTCCTATGTTACATGTGTCTCTCAGCATGTGTGGTAAGGCTGACCTTATGCACAGCTTTCCTGAGGATGTCTTTATATTCGTCCTTATTGATGTCTTTGCGCTGATAGTATGGTTTGATGGCAAGCTTCACCTCCTCCACGGCCCGTTCCTGGGTGTGTAACTTCTTCAGGTACTGGGCAATCCAGGTAAAAACATGTTCAATTAATAATACAATAAAAAAAATAGGTGTAGTGCTTTTCTTAACACAGTTTAAGTTTTACACAAGGTTTAAGAAACACAGTAAGACTAGAACACATCACACAACACTGTAAATGTAATCACCTCAACTGCAGACACAGCCAGGTCTTCATTTAAAAAAGGCTAATAAACAGACAACCCTTGATCCACAGTACTTATTCCTCTTTCATTCACAAATTATTACATTATGAGCAATTTACTATGTTAGCCATTATATTATTACATTATCTTTCAGATATTATTTAGATACCTATATTTGATAATTTACAGTACAGATGAACGTTAGCTGACTAATGTTCTGAATTTGTAGCGAGCTGGCTTGCAAATTCTAAAAAGAGAGGCTGTTGGTAGCTAAATGCTTTTGGTACTTTCATTGAGTAAAGTAGTTTTGACCTTTAACCACCAAATTCTAATCTTCAATTCAAAGTGGATGTTTGTGTCAAATATGGAGAGATTTTTGCATTCCCAAGAATTGGTGGGACAAACAAGTAGAAACATAATGCCTGTCCATGTCACCTCCTAGGTTCTGTAGATATCCTGTGTTGTTCTATTTTTTAAAGTAAACATTTTTACTTTTACTTCTTAGCCGTATAGAAAACCAATTAGTATTTTTTATTAATTATGTAATGAACGTATATATAATAACCAAATGAATATTTTTTCATATTAGCATCATGGGTAGATGCTGATAAGCAGCCATGCAAAAGCAGCGAGATTTGTTACATAAATTACAGAAGTTACCAAATTTCCCAGCTGGGGATCAATAAAGGGATATCTTCTCTTTTAGAGGAGAGCAAATTGCCCTGATCTGTTCAGGAACTCCACCTTTACCTTATCAGGGTCTTTGCTCTCATTGTCCCATCCACTGTCACCAGAGCTCCCAGTCACTCCTGACAACCCCACAGGTATGATAGAGGGTGGGGTCTGTGCACATCCACCACCTATGGATGGGTGCAGCAGAGAGGGTGGAGTTTTTGTGCAGCCAACCAATGGGAGGGAGCTGTGGAGGATGAACTGGGCTGGACTCAGACCAGGAGGTGGTGGGAGAGAGGGAGGGGGAGGAATCTGGGAGGAAGAGGAGGCGGCTGAGGAGGGTGGAGCGTGTTGCTGGGCCTGGCTCTGATTGGCCTGTGAGAGGATCTGCATGAAGAGACAAAGTAACGGCACAGTCAGACTGGATTTCAATCCCTATTAATTTCTGAAAATTTTTTAAACAGAAAGAGGAACCAATTTGTTTCTATTCAAATTGACCAACATCCTTCAATCTGACTTTTTATACTTAATGCTGTGAACTTTTGCACATTCTCTGGTCATCCCTGCACAGCTTTTCCATTTAAAGTATAGTACTGTAGATGTATTATGTAGAAAATATTAGCATATTTTATTGTTAAATCTTACAGTACGTGTTTTTGTCCATATTTATATTTGCTACTAAATAGGTTTACTGTTATGCAGCAAATCACCAAGGCAAATTCCTTGTCTGTGAAAACCTACTGGGCAATAAACCCGATTCTGATTCTGTGACACACAATATCTTGGTCTCCCATGACCAGCCAGTTTGAGAGAGTTTGTGTTTGACTTCTCACTAAAAGAAAAAATATTTGTTTAAATTCTTTTATAATTGCAAGCAAAAAAACAACAAACATAACAACTTACATAAAACAATTAGTTAGAATAAAACAAACAAAAAAACCCAAACAAACAAAAAAAAAAAAAATCAAACTGTATGCCTACTTTTCACTGTAGCTTAACCCACAAAGCAAATAACCCTAAAAGCACAATACTAATCATACTCCCTCATCTAAAATGGTTAATTTAGCAGTGGTGGGTTTAATAGCAGCTTAATCAAAGTGTCTGAAGTCTTAAATAACCTTCATAATCAGACAAAGTTGGAAGTATTCCACATATCTATGAGTATACACACGGTGTTACCATATATTTCACGTTACTCATTCTTGTCAGAGCCCCATTCTGATGTGATTATTGGTGTGATTGTGATAGTTGTGTAAAGCTATACAAACTGTAGTTTGACACTTACAGGTGGTCTTTAATTTGATTAATTAATTAATAATTTTTTACGTGAACTTTGAATAGTGATTCTATGGTCAAGTATTATATTAAACACCGTTAGCTGTACAGCACAGCAATTACTTTGAGGGTAAATCAACAATTCACCAAAACAGGACACCTTTGAAATGTATCAGACAAATTTAGGCAGCCAAAATCAGCCACCACTACAACCCTAGCATGTAAGCACTGCAAGTGTTTCTGAAACTTGGCTGTGCTTTTTTCCCCAACAATTGAAAACAGTCGGATTACAGACACACATTTTTATATTGTCCTTAAGGCTCCTTTTAACGGCAAATGGAAGAAAAACATTCATTGCAAATGAAGACTTGCAGCTTAAGACAAAGGTACAGTTAGTGTCACACTCTCACCTGGCTGGTTGCTTGAATGAACTCTTGAGCTTTCGCTCTGCTGGCGATATTTGCCTCCTCCATCTTAAAGAGTAGAGCAGTCACTGGGAGGAAGAAGGATAGACAGCATTATTTTAGGAAATAGACATGAACATCTATAGTGTTACACATTAACAATGACACATTACACATTAATAATGAACATATATATGACATGCAATATGATGTCTATTAGCATAGTCTAAGTCTATTTATTAAGCATGTTTTGTCAAAATCCTGGCTAAAAATGCATATCTGGGTTCTTCCCATTTTAGCCAAAACAGATGGATTTCTTTTAAATTACATATACAAAGAAGAGTTATGCATATAACTATAGTACTGATTGGATTAGTTAAATCATCAAGATTTCTTTGATGGTGTTCAAAATGAAGCTACAGTTGCATATTAATCTAAAGACTATGAAGTGCACAACCGTGAACTAATAAAACAACTTTTATTAAAGATAATTAATGTTACCTTAATTAAAGGTAACAAGATGTTTGCTACGATGGATATCCTGTGACACGCAAAGGTGTAATCTTATGTTTCAAGTCTCTGTAAGTTGTTTGTTTGTTTTTACAGGATAAAGAAATACATTAAAACTAGCACAAATCTGTAAAATATGGTGTATTCATCTTTATAATGTAGTCCTTTTTATGCACCTTTAAGGTGTGAATGTTTCAAAATAATATGGCAGATTTCTGTATATCAGTGTAGGAAACGTACAAGCTAGGACTCCTCCAGTTGTGCAGTCCACCCCAGTCTGGAGACTCCAGGGGAGAGCAGGTGCTGCTGGAGGTGGAGGAGGAGGAGGAGGCTTATTAGCAGATGAGGAGGATACAGAGGAGGAGGAGGGGTCTGATGACGACGGAGGCATAGAAAGGGAAGTGAGACCGCAGCCTGCTGAAGAGGATGAGCAAGGAGGTGAGGCTAGAGATTTGGGTGCATCGTCTGGAGGGGGAGGTTTGGCAGTGGGTGTAGACAAGGCGATGTTGAGGCCAGCTCCCTGGGGAGTGGACAGGCTGGACGGACTAGACACCGGTATCGTGGGGCTGGTCTGAGTTGGACAGTCCTCAGCTAGGAAAGAAGGGTCTGGAGTCTTACAGCTGCTGTCCACAGTCTGAGAGTCGGGGGAAGACTCCCTCGTATCCCGCAAAGGAGGCATAGTGGGTGGAGGCGTGTGGGGTGGTGATGAGGAGGGTGGGAGCACACTGGTGGAGGAAGAAGAGGAAGAAGAAGAGGACGAAGAACAGGGTGCAGGGCCAGCTTGGCCAATATGTGGACTGACTGACTTGTTTCCATCTCCAACTGCTGACTGACCATCTAAGGAGCCTCCACCCCAGCCCTCAGATGTGTTTTTTGTTTGGCTGCCATCTGCAGCTGTCATCCCTGCAACTCCACTTTTTTCTCTTGTCTTTTTTGCCAGGCGACGGCGCCGCTTGGTTGCCAGAGATGATGAAGGGGAGGAGGCAGAGGAAGAAGTGGATGTGATGGAGCTCGGCTTTGTTTTCTTGGATTTTAGTCCTGCGGGACTGGTTAAGGAAGATGGTGGTGCAGCCAGACTGCTTCGCTTTCCCATAGCACCCAGATCTTTACTGCGGCTGGCCAGTGACAGTGGCTCTGAGCAAGGTTTGAGAAACGGAGACCTGCTTTCATTGTCCCTGCAGAAGACTACAGCAATTGAACCACCCACCACAGAGCCCCCAGGACCCCCTCCTGTACCTCCAGGTCCTAGGAGGTCCATGCCAAGTTTTCCAGAGCCAACTGAAGCCCCTGTGGTGCTGCTAACGCCCTCACGCACCAGCACAGATACTTTGGACTGAAGTTTGCCTTTCCGACTGCCGCTGCCGCCCTCTTTCTTGGACTTGCCAGAGCGACTCAAATCCTTTCTGCTGCCTTTGTCCCGGTCTTTGTCCTTTCCTATCTTTCTGGCGCGCTTTGCTGAGGGGAGACCAGATGAGACAGAGGCAGAGCCGGAAGTGACTGTTAGTGAGGAGAGGCATTTGCTATTGGTTCGATTGGAAGAGGAGGAAGAGGATTCAGATTGGCCAATTTTCTTTAATGTGCGAGATTTCTTTTTCGGGTGATGTCGTCCAGTCTTCGGAGCAGTTTTCGTTTTAGGGCTGGGGACAGGTGGTTCTGGAGGGAGGGCAGCAGGGGGTGTATCCTCCAAAGATGGGTAGTCCGAGTCCAAAGCCTCGCCATCCAAAGACAACACATCAATCTCCAATTTATCAGAATAGCGATCTGACTCATAGCTATACCTTGGTGGTGAGAGCGACTGTGATCGACTGCGACAACTTCCCTGGTCTTCCACCTCTCCAGCCGAGTGCCATTTTCTTTTCTTCTTCCTCTTGTGGGGCTTATCTGATTCCTGCGTGGGCCGACAGGGAGAGGTTGTGGTGAGTCTTGGGGAGCCGGGTACTGTGGTGGTGGTGGTGGTAGTGGTGACTGTGATTGTTCGTTTGATGGCAAAGAGGTCAGACCCATTGAGGTCTTGGATAGATGGTGGGACAACAGGACGGCCATCCCGCCGCCGGTCCCTCTCACGTTGCCTGTCTCTATCAGTGTCCCTCTTTTCCCTACTTCTTTTGGACCTCTTTGAAATGCCCCGCTCTTTGCTGCTTGAATGTTGTCTTCCCTTCCTTTCTCGCTCCTTCTTTCGTGAGCTAGAATCTTGATCTCTTTCATCTCTTCTACGGCTACTGGTGCGATTTTGTTCTCTCTCTCTTCCTCTCTCCCTATCCCTCTCTCTGTCTTTATCTCTAATTCTGTCCCTTTCTCTGTCTTTATCTCTTTCCCTTTCTCTGTGTCTTTCTTCAGATAAGCTTGAAAAGGAGTGTCTAGCGTGACCACCTCTGCCTGAAGAGTTGCAGGATTGTGAAGCCTCTGGGCTGCTGTGTCGTCTTTTCTTCCTCTTCCTGCTACTGCTCCTGCTGCTCCTCATTCCTTTAACCTCCTTCACAGTCTTGTGTCCTCGCTCCTTTTCTTTGCTCCTCTCCCGACCTCCCTGTTTGTCCTTCCGCCGCTTCTTTCTTCTTTCCTCCTTCTCCCCAGCCTTTCTATCCTTGCTTTTCTGTCGGTCACGGTCTTTGGAACCCTTGGAGGACTTGCGGCTTTTGCTGGCTTGCTCTACAGGGGGTGTGAGAGGGGAAGAGGGTGCAGAGGCTGGAGCATGTGAGGGGGGAGGCAATGGCTGAGGAGAGAGAGGAGAAGAAGCAGGAAAGGAAAGGTACCTTTCCTTCCTCCTGCTGACAAGCTTCCTTCTCAGATCCTCCACTCCAACCACAGGCTCATCCTCAGGCTCCCTGTCCTCCTCCCAGTTGCCCTCTGCTCGCACAGACACAAAGCCATCTCCGTCCAGCACCCGAAGGATGCGCTCTGGCTTTGAACCAAAGAAGGAGACGTTGGGAGAATTCAGGGGGAGGATTTCTCCAGCTGGTCTTTTATTGCTTCCATCTCTGTCAGCAGCTCCAACTATCTCCCCTTCCTCTATCTCAGAGTGATCAGAGTCAACACTCTGCTCTCCAGCTTTGGAAATGCTACAGTCCACTCTCCTCCTCAGATGGAGCTGGGTGGCCAGATGGGGGCTTGGCAGGTCAGTCAAGGTGTCAGTTGAATCTGGAGGTTCTTCCTCTTTCTCCTCATCATTTCCTCTCTCAGCATGTCTCTTAATCCCCCTCACAATGTCACTCCTGTCATCGGTGTCTGATGCAGGGGAACCAGTGGGATCAAAGGGATCATATTTCTCCCCTTCCCCTTCCTCCCCCTTCACTCCCTCAGTTGGATGGAAAGGATCATACATCTCCCTTTTCTCAGTCTCTTCTTCAGAATCAACACATGGCTGCACTGAAGTGTGAGGGATAGAATCCAAAGACGTGTTGGGTGTAGGTGTGGAGAGAGACTGCGTTGCTAGAGAGGAAGAAGTGGAGGACACCCGGGCCACCTCTGTCCCATGGGTCGGACCTTTTACATGGTTCTGATAAACTGATGAGTTGGCGCAGACAGAGGAAGATGTAGACAGGGGCGAGGATGGATCAGATGAAGGAGATGACAAAGACAACGAGGGTGAGCAGGGAGGAGGGCTCCTGGCAATCTCTCTAACTCCACTTGGGGAAGAGGAGGCTGCAGGCCTCCTTTTGAAGCCTGATGCTGGAGTCAAGTCCATGGGCCAGGAAAACTGGTGTTGCAGAGATCAGACAGTAGAACCTGAAGGATGACCGTGACAGGCAAGGCCACACTGGAAAAATGGAATCCAGGAAGTGACCTAGTAAAAAGGACAGAACACATGCATGCATGTCTTTATTTTGCAAGACTTCTTCAAAGAAATCTACATTATCATCTCTATTATCCATTCTCTGTCAAAGAGCCCCAAACTACATATAAATTCAGTTGCCTACACGCCACACAGCATCTTATGGATGTCCACGCCAAGACCCTGTTGGTCTGTCATCACTATTGCACCAAATTCCACTGCATCTTTCTGTCTTATCCTACTCACTAAAATTACTGTTAGTGTGATCAGTAAAATAATGGGCAGAATAGCCAGACTGTTTTTTAATAAATAATGAGTAAGATACAGTTTGTCTATATCACAGCCCAGCTACTACATCTGCACAGTTATTATCTGATATTGGCTTATTACAGATGTATTGCTTACACTAAATACATCAACCAGCAACTCAGTGTCATGTTACATGTATGACAACCAAAGGAGACAACCAACTAAACAACGTGTGTATGAGGATAGGGACAGCTCAAAGCAGCAGCTGACAACCTTGAATGAGTGACATGGGCATGACATGGTTTCCCTCTGCTACTCCTGACTGACTGCAGACAATACATCCATGGAGGACTGCTCTTTGGGACATTACCACTTGTAACGTATGGAAGGATCTACAGCTCATTGTTTTCTATGTTTTTTTTTTTTTTTTTACACTGACTTGTATTTTCTGATGTTGAGCTGCAACAATGTCTCATTTTCTGTTTTCTGCCTCTGTTGATACAATAGAAACAATCAAACGGTTTGTATTAGTGCCACAGACTTTACTGTATCTGTGTCCACTCTTAACCAGTGTTTGCCTCTACACAGACGCTTATCATTATCCGGTCACAGCTTAGAGATCACACTTGATGTATTAAACGATGTACCACTGTAAAAATGTATCGGCAAGCTAACTTAGCTAGCTGAATACCTAGCTAGCTAATTTAGCTTCCAGCAACTAGCTAGCTAAAGGCAGCAAGATGAACAGTGAGTGGATGTTTTACCTTCAGTCTGGTAATCTGCAGTCTCAAGTCAAAGCCTCCGTCTTGCATTTACTGATATCTCTTTTAAAGACACGGAATCAGTCGTTAAAATAAAGCATCAGCTGCTTTTTGCCGTTTTAAAAGCGCAACAGCAGCCCCGTTCCATCAATCGCCGCCATCTTCGTTCCCCTCCACCGGAACCAATGAATGATGGGAAACTGAGTTTTGAGCGCTGTCACGGTTGTCTGCTTCATCTTTTGATATCACCGATAGATTTCAACTCGCTTCATCTTTGAGAATATTAATAGTTGTCAGTAGTCTTTGATATTTA
This sequence comes from Scortum barcoo, assembly GCA_023238725.1. Lineage (NCBI taxonomy): Eukaryota > Metazoa > Chordata > Actinopteri > Centrarchiformes > Terapontidae > Scortum > Scortum barcoo. Next base: position 23,769,807 of record CM041547.1, read on the forward strand.
AATAAATATTACACTCTTAGTTCGACAAACAGCTTTATGTGTATTTCTTATCATTAGTGTTAAAACATTAGAAACTAAAGAGTCGATTCACACTTCAAATCTGAACCTGGAATGTTCCATTTTATTGATTAAAAACCTCACAGTTTCATCAGTTCATTCATGATGGATTAAATAAGAACTGATTTATTAAATATGCATTTAAATGATGCATTAACAAACTAAATTCTGCATTCAGTCTTTAAATGGAATTGCAAATACATTGTTGGCCTACCCTTACGGTCTCATTTTGTGACTGCTCTAATTTAAAGACAACGCCTTCTTATTTGAACGTGTAAGAAGTGTGCTATTTGATGATTACTAAAATAATTTTGCTAATAAGAACTAATTAGTTATATGTAGTTTAGCTAAATTAATATCTGCAGAAAATTAACAAAACACAAGACTGTCCTGAGACATAAATCTGTTTTATTTCAAAACTGATTACACAAACCAAATGCATATATAAAACATCAAATATTCACTTTGTAATCATAAATAGGTAACACAAAAATGCTTTGTTTAATCTCCAGGTACTGAGGCACATGATGATGTACAAGATCATCAAAAGCAGAACAACTAACATTGTCATTAATGTAACATTAAAACATTGGCTCATGCTACATATCAGCTTTTCAACAGAAAAGAGTGCCACACAGTTACATATACATGGGGATATAAATGTTAACAATGTGGAGCCACAGTGATGGCTTAGTAAGAGAGTTCCTATCATCCTGTCCTCTTCCTAGAGGAAAAAGATTATATATTGCAATGAAGTCAAACACACACATGTGCATGCACACAGTGCACACACACACACACACACACACATGACACACACACACACACAATGACATTATTTTTCAAACTTTGGAGATATGAGCATTGAACGTGGAGTTTGAGAAAACATTATTCATGTTGTTTCCCCCCAGAGATATTCAGAATTTTGAAAGTGAGACATTTATTTTGTTCCAGTCTTACTCTCAAAATTCTGGATTTTCTCAGAATTGGTTCAGCTCTCAGAAGTTTTTTTTTTTTTGTGATCCTTATCTTCTGTAAACCATCTTCTCCTGTTCCACAAAAAAAGAAAAAAAAAAAGAAGACATCCTTCCCACAGATTGGAGTTTGCTGGTAACATCCACCAAATGTGACATGGTGAATGAACCCATCAGCCTTACCATTCCTGTATTTCCATATTACTAACACCTTGTATGGCAGGTGCAGCCAGTGTGTATGGCTTAAAAATAGTTTTTTTGGATTTCTTTTCACTTTAAATAAACAAAATACTTGAAGACCCCCGAAGTCACATGCACAGAAACATATCCGCAGAGTTTCTACATTAAAAACCAACCTTTCTGATGCACTCTTTAAACTACAATTTACATTTTCTCGTATGTAGATAAACTACTCCATAAGAAAGCATTTCTGGTAAAAACATAAAGCTTGTATAGTTCTTGTATTCAGAGTGGCAACAGTAGGCTACATGATGACAAAAGCAATGTGTCTATAGGTCCATGACAAGAAACACAGCTCAGTAGAACTGGTCTCCTTCATGCACAACAACAGACAGAAAATCTTTTGTTACCTGTAAGAAAAAAGTTGTATGCATGAGCAATGTTTGGTTGAACGCAAGACAATCACTAAGAGATATTATGATATTAAGTTATGATATATTTGGTGTTCATCAAAACGCATTTATTTAATTTCTGCTGTGTTTGTTAAGACAAATAGACCTGAATGCCTCTATAGACTTTAAGTTTGTCCACTAAACCTTTCTCAGTGCACACAAGACACTGGAGGCTTTCTTTCTAAATGTCATTTCAGTAGCCCTGCACATAAAGTACCTCATCAAAACTGAACACATCTAAAAATAACACAGTAACTCACCAACAAAAACCAACAAGTGTGAGTATGAATTAAAAACATTGAATTTTTTTTTTTTACTTGTTGGCATGTGTCTATTTGCTTGTGTGAAGACTGATTTATTATCTCAAAACAATTAAAAGAAATGCAATATGTACAAAAGATTAACCAGAAAACATTATATTGTCTATTTTGTATACATTAATTCCTATTTAAGTTTATTCAAAATAAAACCCTGTTTTGTACTTCTGCATCCATCCACAGCTATATACCAACAAGAACAGACGGTGGAGGGGCAAAGAATAGAACACCTTTTACTGTAAAAGTCTAAAAGTTTGGAACAAAAGCGTGCTTCATCATCAAATCACCTGTCACCTGTTGTTGCTCTAATTCCTCCTGATGATGCTGTGAAAGCCAAACTGAAAGTCAGATGCAGTAAACAGTCAGAAGACTCATTCCTGATAATCTTATATTCAACAAAACAAACCAAGTATTCCAGTACCATACAGCGTACTAATTGGAAACAGATGTTGAGTCCATTTGCCTAGAACTTATAACTCCCCCTTTACAAACAGCTCTGGTGATATTTGTTTTATATACATACATATATACACATATACACACACACACACATATATAGCGTTCCAGCTGTAGCCTTTAAATTAAGAGTAGGCTGCACTATATCATTTCGTGTTCGTATAAAACTGAAAAAAGATGTTGGTTCCTTACTACTACTAAATGTAAAAACAGCATACTACAAAGATCAGTATATAGAACATACTGTATATAATTAGTATTGGGTATGTAACTGGGACAAAAGAATTGTGAGGAAAGAATTTCTCACTTAATCTTTGCCACTGTTTATCAGGACAATGGAAAGACTCATAAGCTTTCCATACCTCCAGGTGGAAATGTTTATGAAACAGACTGAAGACTGTCTGGTGAGAAGTAAAACTCCCCTCCTTTGCTCAAGCTCAAGTACAATGCTCTGTCAAAATAAAATCCATATAAAGTACATCCCTCGTTAGAACTCATCATGCCCTCTTTCATGGAAGTGAAAGAATGGAAACAGGCGGGGGAAAAAGGCTAAAAGGAAAAAGCAGACTTGCTTGGGACAGGCAGCAAAAGAACTATAGTTAAATGAAGATGGACGTTTAGGTGAAGCAGGTCAAGCCAACCAACTGTTCTCATCAACACCCTTGCTTTTATAGTCGAACACTAAACGTTAACAATTCCCCTACACAGTCTCCCTCTCACTCAGGACCTCCATAGCAGGGAGCCAGAGGAGCTGGGAGGGGCTCAGAGGAGCAGCTGGACAAAGTGAGGCACCTCAATTTTCAGACCAGCCCAGCATCCTTGGCCATCTTGTAAAAGGCTCCTCTTTCAGCAATGAGGTTGGAGGGAGAGTCAAACTCTGCCATCTCTCCCTTGTCCAACACCAGGACCCTGGAGGAGCCAGAACATTTATGAAATTCTTTCTGTACAAGTAACACAAAGCAGTACCAGAACTACAACTGTATCTTATACTTCTACAATAACTACATTTATTATCATCTTATAATGTCATCTGGAAATATCAAACATAATCTTTAGATAGCTAAAACATAAACACAAATAACTTTATCTTGAGATAAATAGTTATTATATTACAGCATGCAACTGTTTCTCAGTAGTACCTGGTGTAGTCCATGATGGTGTTAAGGCGATGAGCTATTGTCAGGACAGTGCACTCTTCAAACTGAGAGCGGATGGTGGACTGGATTAGATTGTCTGTCTCCATGTCCACAGCTGCTGTGGCCTCATCTAAAACCAGGACCTTGGTCTTCCTAAGCAGAGCTCTGGCCAGACACAGCAGCTGCCGCTGACCCACACTGAAAGGAAAACAGAGACTTGCTTAAACAAGCTGGAGGCAGCACAGGCGCAGGCACCTTCCTAACAGTATATTTTGGCTCCGATGCAGGTTCTTGCTGGTAAGGTTTTTATTCAATAGATAGGCCCATGTTAGAATCAGATTAAATGACCCCTATTCCTCTTTGATTTTTAACTTTCAGACCTGTGAAACACTTAGCTGTCCATCTACTGAAACATGTTTGCATTTTACTGAAAGCTTTCAGTGTGTACTGGAGTCTGGATGAAAGCTACAGAGCAGGTTAAGCATTACTCAGATTGTATGATATTAAGAGATATTAAGTATTTGGCTGTACACTACCTTCTTTAGACATGCAATATAGATGATATATTCCATTTTTTATGGTTTGATTTATGGTGACATGTAGCTTGTGATGCAGCTCTAGAAACCAGGTTTCCATCCAAATGTAACATATATTCTAAGCAAACTTTGAAGAAATTGGCAAAGAAAAATGCTAATGAATGCTTGTTTCCATCCAATACTGTTATCCAAATAGTGAGAGTTGGTTCACCAAGATACAGTAGACAGCACCATTTTTTCTGTTAGTTGCCAAGTTGCAACTCAAACAATGAAAAACAATATAAAAAACACGATGGACATATGACACTCATGTTTGTTTCATGTATCAGTGTGAGGAAGGTTATAGCCAAGAAACAAATCTTTATGATGTTTGGAATTTTTGCCAATCTTCTGCATTTCCACTCACGTTTTTATGTGCAAATTGAAAATACGCATAAAAACAAGTGGATGGAAATCCATCAACTGTTGGTGTTGGTGAAAAAAAAAAAAGAGCAGCAGAGGGGTCAGTGTGACATGTATCAATAATCCAACATGTTGTTGGATTGAAAGAAATAAGTTATAAGTTATGTTAAGTTAGCATCAATAGCTATTTCCAAAGGAAGCTGAATATATATGTACGTGTCTTATATAAGCCGGTTTCAAACAAAAACCTGGTTCTCTCCATGAAGTTTTGGGCAGTTTGCATAGAAGTACATAATACCTGAGGTTCTCTCCTCCTTCACTACACTCATGGCTGAGTTTGTTGGGCAGGCCGGACACAAAGCTCTTGAGATGGGAATACTCCAGAGCCCTCCATACCTCCTCATCAGAGTAGCTGTCAAAAGGATCCAGGTTCATCCTCAAAGTACCTGAAAACAGCACTGGGTCCTGAGGAGGTGGGAGAGGGTCATGTGTCAACTGTTTTGTTGTTTGTTTATCTCAGTTCCTCAGAAGAGAGATAAGTTAGCTGTGGCCCATTTCTGGATCTATTTCCTACTGCTTCCTGCGAAGCCCTCAGAGGGACTGTAAACTGTACCATCATGCCTAGTTACATGCTCTAGAATACATCACAAAAGCATCACTGTAAGTTTTGCCCAGTGTCAACAAGACCACACAAGAGACACAGTTATAACATCAAACAAGTAAAACCACGTTTAGAATGGATACAATAAGGCCATACTCTGTCTTAAAACACAGACTTTAAAACAGTCCTAAAGAGTCCTCTCTGAATTAACCTGGGGTATGATGGTGATTCTTGAGCGGAGCTCATGGAGGCCCAGATGAGCAATGTCCACCCCATCAATGAAGATGTGGCCCTCGGCTGCTTCAATGATCCGGAACAGCCCCAGCGTCAGGGACGACTTCCCGGCTCCAGTGCGCCCCACAATCCCCACCTTTTGGGAAGATACAGACGCATAACTGTACACATTCGTATATCAACACAGTAACACATTGCATACACAGTGACTCATCACTTTAACCACTATCAAAATGAACACCACTAAAATCACTGTAATGATGTAAGGACAGACCTTCTCTCCTCCTTTAATGTTGATAGTGATGTTGCGAATGGCCAGGTCCAGATCGTGACGGTAGCGCAGACCAAAGCCTTTGATGTCTATGGAGCCCTCAGTGGGCCACCCTGTTGGGAGGCTGGAGGACTCATGTTTCCACTCTGCCTGGTGGTCAGAGGTCACACATTTAAATGAGTATATTTTTTCTGAAAAATAGAATTTCTCAGAAAGGTAACTAGTAACAATAGCTGAAAAACAAACATAGTATAATGAATAGTATAATATTTGTGTCTTAAACATAGTAAAATACAACCGTAAAGTGGCTGAAAATGAAAATACTCAAGTACAAGTAGTTTAAAGTGATACTTAGTTTTTACTGCTGAGAAAAGACACTCACTCATCTTTAAATACAAGGCACAAGAAACTCCAAACCATGAATTTGTAGTGTCAGTTAGGTATGTTGTCTTGCCACCAACTCTCAGAAAAATGTCACCAATTGCTGTAAATGGCTTGTATGTTGTTCAGATGTGGGGCTTTGGTTCAGGTTGGTCACAGAGATGAAGACTTGCTATACATGGACATCTCTTCTAATGCAACTGACAGTTATCAGTCTACTCTTCTCTCGCTCTGCTGCACATGTACACAGTGTAATGTGCAATGTTTTATTACTCTTGGGGTTGTTGAGTGAATCTATGTACTGAGATTCAGGTTACTGATA